>KZ119193.1:0-21584 GCA_002153405.1 Mycosphaerella populi pn0402
GAAATGCCCATACGGGGGTCTCTAGTAGTAATACAAACCTTTACAGAGGCTGTCTGTTTGGAATTTACGATGAGGAACTGGCGCCTGATTTGAAAACAAGGCTAGCTGAATTAGGATTTCTGTGATTATGTAATTAGGGTTCGAAAGAGGGCCTCTCTGTTCACAACATGGAAGCCGAACTTGGGTGCCACTGTACTCTTGGGAACTGTAGAACCCACTTTCTCAAATCCCGGATCTCCAGTGTACTATGGATAGCGAAGAGAAGAACCCGCATTGGATTGAGCAGGAGGGGCAGTCTAGATATTCGTGAACATGTACGTATCGATACCATTTCAAGTGAAAGAAAACAGCCCAAGAGGCTTTGGGGTTCAAAAGACATGTAGTCATCCAAACCCAAGTCTAGAGAAACTATCTTGTAAAACACCCTATTTAGAAAAGGGAAGAGGCACTTTGATACAGTACACTTTGCAATTTGAGAACCAAGACAGAACAGCAGAAAATGAGTACAGGCTGCTTAGAGAACAGGTCACTGAACAACCTCGGCTCATTATCGCGAAATACCTCACAAGTGGTCACCTGGGATCATTTATCCAGCATTCCGGACCGTTGCGGCCTCTTGAAGAACATACTGCAAGGCTGCTGCCCATGCGATGATAAAACCAAGTTGGATCTTTCGAAATCAATCAGCTGTGAAGAAATAAATACTGTACTTAATGGGATTATACCTCAAGAGCCACTAACCATGCCTTCCAAATCGTACCCATCATCGCAGCGACCAGCAGTATCAGTGCCAATATTGTGAAATAGGACGAAATATAACGCATTTTCGATCGACTCTGTGCGTGGGTCGATTGCCCAATCAACCAGGCGTACCAAACAGCCACCACTATGTAATCTAGGAACAGAAGAAAGAGATTAACCGTATAGAGTGAGTTGGATACCACTGTTCCCAACCCGGTCATTGTGACCCTGGCCAGACTGGAGAAAGCCATAAGCAAAGTATAGATGATGGTGACCCGTGCGGGAATGGCTGAAAGCTGACGCTGCTGAAACCTTATTCGGAGACACTTTCTCAGGATTAGTTGGAGTCATGAAATGACTACGTCATAACATACAACTTGCAATGATGGAAATAATGTAGCAAGTCCGACCAGGATTACCCTCTAGGCTTGATCAGTTTGGGACCAGGTCAAGGCTGCATGAGTGGCCTGGATGCAAAATGACGAGGCACATAAACATAGGTCCAGCCTCTGATATGGCCATTCTTCTTTGAGTAGGTAGGCCACACCTAATCGAACAGCACTGAGAAGCAGGAGAATAGCCGCAAGTACTGAATGAACAATAAATGATGATACCATAGTGAAGATGAATGGATTATTTCATGTCGAAAAAATTGAGGGTATATTCGCCTCTGAATGATATACTTATAGGCCGATAGTACAACATCATCGTCGGAACTGTAGAGGATCCTGTGACCAACATTTGACCTAGGATTCATCAAGAGTCTCTTAGGATTGATCGCTCCCAGGAATATGGGCGTGGGCCCTAGGAGTTCCGCATTTGCTTCAATGATGAAACCAAAAGAAATAGGGCATTAAATGGGCACATCTAGCTCGAGGAGACCCTATATATTGATAATATTGTCCATGATCTGCTCAGTGGCAAGATAACTAATTCCCTGCTACTTTTCAAAGATGGTCAGCTGATTTACGAAAGACCCGGGGAGTGTTTTGGGAAAGCTCTGGTGGTTCCTCCCCTTATACGCACTCACAGTTGGCTCATTGGGGAGCTCATTGGGAGGCAGAGTCGATGGTGTCGGAATGGATTTTCTCAGTCCTTGTTTGCCATGCATTCTCGGGGCATTGGGAAGAGGAATGGTCGTTGTTCTTCCCTGACAGACCCCATAAGTCTAGCTAATCACCTCTATTTAGGTCCCTCGATCATGGTCGCCTTATTCTTCGTCATCTCAAACACAATTTCGGAAAGTACACCAAAAGGACGAATCTGAAAGGAAAAAGAATTAGGGAGCACCCAAATCATGGGCTACCCGGTCTCGATTGGAAATTCCAAGGACTGCTACATGTGCATTTGATGGCATGTCCAGCCATAAGAGCAACCTTGACACCGGTGATTGACAGATTCCGCTCCAGGAGACATAGATATACTAACTGTCAAGCCTCTTCATTATCATAAAAACCACGTTGCTGCAGAATCTATCAACTGTTGAACGACACTTGCAAGTGCCAGATATTGGTGACGGCAATCAACAGGTGGCCAATCACAGAGGTCGGCTTTTCAACGCAAATTATCCAAGGTCGTTTGCGGAATTTCTCAAAATTATGGACCTGTATGGGTATAATTTATTACTTTTGGGAGGGCTTGACAACAATTGGTTTTTGATTAAATACACGAGAGCCTTTTAGCAAGAATTTCATGCCAACTTGTTCAGGAAGTCTTGTTCAGTATCGCCTAAGTGAGGGACTGACAAGCTTCACAGAATAACGCGCCCCGGTTATAAGAGTCTGTCAAATTGGGAAAGACAGAACAATAGACATTGCGTCATTTTATCCCAGTTCCTGTAGGTGAGGTTACTTTGAAGCCTCAAGTCGTCGATTCATTAAAATCATGCGCCAGTCAGGATCGCCATCAGAATAGCTTGCAAGATGACATAATGGCTATTTGATGGCTTTGCAGGGGCCAAACCCCTAACCCCGTAGACTAGATGACGTACTAGACGGTCATCTTTCATCCTTTGGCACATTGTGTCTTGATTATGTTCGTAACCTCATTTTTCAAGACATCCAACGCGTCCTCGATAGCACAATAGCCATCAGACTTATTAGAGAGGCTGGCAGTAAGGTATTGGAGCTGTTTTTTCGAGATTATCAATGCTAGCCATGACGAGCGTACAGGCGTCGTCTCGGAGGGCGGATTTCATAGGCTCGAGATGACTGTGGCCCCGGCGAAACGGACGAACGGGCATTGCTGGAAGGAAATCATCGTCATCGGTTTCGTCTATTGGCGAATGGTTGACTCTAGGAGAAGCGACCCAGCGTAGTTGAGTCCCAGAACTATCACTGGGAGGATCTTTTGCGTAGACAGGGTCTTGAAACGAGGATTCTATGGATGGGATCTGCGAGTGACGCTGGTTGTTTGGCTCCCAGCGGGTCATTTGGCGGCGACAAGATTGCCAGGAGTACAAGCGACCAGAGAGCCTGGAGAATTTTTCTGACATTTCAATCCAGAATCGCTTAGTGTGGTCGTTCCATGACCCATGGATTTTGTTCTGCAGACACAATTCAACCAGGGTGGTACGTTCTGTCGTTGTCAACGTCTTACCACGTCTTGATGTAGGCGTAGCCATGCTGTTATAGAAAGGCGCATCCCTAACAGTCGCACAAGGATATAATAGTGGAGGATTGAGGCTTTCTGACGTATTCCCTCAGAAATGTAGGCAAATGGCGTTTCGGAGAGAGGTAAGACGTCACGCGTCGCGCACGCCTCGGCGGGGCCAGGCTGCCAAGACCATCGCCGATCAGCGACTATTCTGTCTAAATTCAATCTGGTACGGTATAGTTGCTGTAAATCATGAAAACGTATTTGCGGTTCCAGCTATGACCTATAGTCCCTTACTGACAGTTTATGACATCGGCTCAGGTTGGGAACCCATGGCTTCCCTGACAGGACCAGTGTAGATTTTTCGGGCACGTACAAAGTAGTACACGATGGCAAGCGCACTGCTTCCACCGATACCCACGACACTCCAATTCATCTCCGCTACGCTCGGGCTCATTTTCGTGGGCCAGAAGCTAAAAAAGATGACGATGGAAATATAAATAACCGCAAACGTGTTGATCAAAATACCCCCGACCCCCGGACAATGGAAGGGCCCCCAGACAAGCCTCGCGCCAGGCACATTGACTAAATCGTCTTCGTTGTCGTTATATCCAACGATCTCGCCGTTGACTCTGCGGTAGAGGAGCAAGGCCGAAACGACAAGATAGGAGAGGTATAGACCAGATACGGCCATGGACAGAACATCGTCCAGCGCAACCGAGGACCCGATATTGATCAGTGCCAGCAGTGAGCTGATCAGGGCTGTCAGGATGATGGAATGCACGGGCAACTTCTTCCGCTGAGATACCTGGAATGAGAAGAACGTCAGAGACTAGTAATACTTGTGGAGAGGGCTTCTGACCTGGCACCACCATTGCCACCCAGGAACCCCTCGGTCCCGGGAGAACGACCAGAGTTGGCGAGATGCTGCGGCCAACAGACCGATCAGTGCGCAGCAATAGATGACGAGGACAATTGAGCACATCGCAAGCGAGCCGGGAACGGAGTTGGTTGCTTCATAGAAGACCTCCATGAAGGGATACCCGGTTTTGGGGTCAATCGCGGCTTCAAAATTGCCTGCGCAGAAAAGTACAACAATCAACATGCCAAAGCCGAGACAGCCATTGATTGCAACACTCAGCATCATGGCACGGGGGATCACACGAGATGGGTTTTCCACCTCTTCTGCCATCTAGGAGATCCTATTAATACGATCTCGAAAGATAGAGTGAACTCGAAAACTCACGTGCACAGCAGCATCTCCACCGGCAAACGAAAACGCGCAGCTTGTCATCCCAACAAACCAAGACAATCCTTGGGTGGGGAATTTCCCGTTATTGTAGAACTGCAAAAAGACTTCCTCCTTGGACTTATGATCCGACATATAGGCCAAGGGGATCATGATGCCAAAGAAGCCCAGGAGATGCATTACCAAAATGATGGCTTCAACGCGGGGTAGAAGCTTCCCTCCTGCCAGATTGGCGAGCAACGCACATATCATCGACGCCCAGGACAGCAGGGTTCCATGCCAGGACAGGGCGTGGTATACATTGCTACCTAGGATCGCCGCGCCCTGGATCATTGTTCCAGCCAAGAAGGCGCATGCAGCGAAAGCACTCTGCCACCCAAGAACGGCAAACCACCCTGATTAAAAGGATTTCTGTGAGTATCCGCTCTCGAATCAGAGGCGAGCGGGGGGGATACCTGTAAGATAACCAAGGAACCTTTGGTATTCTGCCGGCGCAAGCATGGCAGCCCAGTGGTACTGACCACCGGCCGTGGGCGCCCTATATTGATCATTAGAGCCAGCAAGATCTCAATGGAGATAAAAGACATACATGGACACTAGCTCTGACAATACCACAAAGTTGGCAGCAGCGCCTGCCCATCCGAAAATCAAGGCGTAGACCGCGCCTCCAGATCCGCCACTGATGTATTTAGTATTGCGCGCGCAGAAGACCGCAGGGGTGGACAAACTTTTCGAGAGGGCTAATGAAGGTACTGGGTCAATAGTGAGTGATGGAGCTTTGAATATTTCACTCGATTGGCTCGACTTACCCAAGGAGGCCTTCCCAAGTACCGAGGAGCGTGCAACTGAAGCCGAGAATTGAGAGAATACCGAAATTTCGCTTTGGTGCAATCGTTAGCCCAATGGACTCAATCTCCTTGGATTTTCAGTCGTTGTTTCACATACCTTGAGAACAGGCCTCTTCCCCATGCGCCGAAGGGCTGCATCATCCTGTCGACTTATCGACCGGCGGCCTGGGATCTCACCTATGCTAGCGAGGGAAGTCTGGCTCTTCACTTCCGAAATTTCCATCATTTCACAACGTTTTGTTTGGAGGAGGCAAAGCGAAGGAGAAAAGATCCTAGGGTGATGAGAGGAATGTTAGAAATGAAAAAGGCAAGGGGTGGAGAGCAAATTAGTCTTGGAATGCAGACAGGCATAGCCCAGACTTATTGAAGTGTCCTAGACGCTGAGAATCTCCACCTCGATCGATGTTATCATGGGCTGTTGGCTTGGGGTTTGTGCGAGAGCTTGGTACACGGTGGATACAGCTTTGGAAATAGACTGTACCAGTTGTCTTGGCCTCATTTGCCATCCTGTTGAAAAGGAACTCAGGTCGGTCAATGTAACGTAGATGACAATGGGGAACTTTGCATGTGGGCTGGATCGGATGATTTTTAAGGTTTCGGGGTGGTGGATTTTAGTTCGAGTGCAAAAAGCCTGGCCAAGTGTGCCCCTATCCGGTGCATGCATGACCCACAGCGAATCGTTAGCTGGGTGGAGCGTCCTAGCGCAAGAAGAGCCCAGCGAGCCCAGTGGTGCCTTGGTTTCAAATCAGCAGGACAATGAACGATAAGTTCTAGATCAGAGGTAAGTTTCCTGATCCAGTGAACCAACGACATCGTAAACTGGGAAATTATCACCCATGGAGACTGCGCACATTTAATTTATTCGCAAGAGTTTTCAGGAGATGTGTGTCCTTGCCGTTTCCGTCGGAGCTACGGTATCATGACGTTCAAGATCATATTTTTCACCGGGCTGTCATCGTTGATCTGAGCTCCTAAGCCCCACGTTGAGAGTCAAATTGTGGATATTCAACGTGCGCAAATCTAGACGTATCTTCGGAATGTCCCCGGTTGTGTACAATTTCTTTGTTCCATGGATTCAAAGCTTCCATACTGCCATCGAGGGGAGATATAGAGACAAATGGATTCACTCGATGAAGGCCCATGGAATCGGATATGTCTATCTACATTACCATAGACTGGCATGCACACTGGCTGTATATAGGACATTCTCTACCCCAGAAACATAAATCAAGACATGGTTATGCCTATTGTATTTCATTACTGTTATTTACTATTTCTCATTTCTTCAGCCGCAGCCTAATGGGCACACGATTCACCATGGACACCAGAGACCCCATGGTCAACATTATCACATGGTGTCTTCTAGTCACGATGATTCTTAGTGTGTTTGTTCGACTGGGAACCAAAGGCCGGCTTTTCCGCAAGCTCACTGCCGACGATATCCTAATCATTGTATCTTTAGTATGCCATGAGCCCCTTGTTGCCGATTTACATGAAGGCTAATGGAATTCATTTGCACAAGGCTTTTGGTGCTGGTCAAAGTGTTACGGTGTCACTCGCGGTTGGAGCTGGCTACGGGAAACATTCCAATCAAGTCTCTGGTGCTGATCTTGATCAAGTGATGAAGGTCAGGCAATATTCTGCAGCGCAAAGCATTCTGCTGTATGTATATCTGAACTGACAAACGGGGTAACGGGTAGAATCTCTATGCCGGGGCTATACTGTATATCCTAGGCCTGACACTCTCCAAGTTATCTCTCGTGGGATTTCTAAAAGGACTGAGCCCCATCTCTGAGAACCAATGGCTCAGCAGAGGAGCCGAATTCATTATCTGCACCTGGTCACTTGCAGCAGTATTCGGATCTGCTTTCCCCTGCGCCACACCAAAGGTTTGGGATACCTGGAACGGCAAGTGCTTCAGCTCGGTAAGTCTTGTCTTTCACCCTGCTTCGAGTATGCAAGCCTTGTTCCGTCTTCCACTGACGGGCTGTTCGGAGGGAAGCTCGCGTGGCAATATTTTATCGGCAGCTCCAATATCCTCACCGATCTTCTTATTTTTGCCCAGGCGACGCTGTTGATGCTCCATATTCAATCATTAAAGCGGCGCCTGATCTTTGCAGGTATATTTCTGCCTCGACTGTCGTGAGTTTCCAGCCTTATCTGCTCGTGGTCATATATCTCATGAATGGTACCTTTGGAAGCGTGACAGTGGCGAGTATTATTCAGCTTGCTGTGACGAGAAAAAGCACCCAAGCAGCGGATCCAACATATGATATGTGCAGCTTAACAGTTTCGGAAGTCGTTATTCAATGTTGCAGCATTGTTAGCGCATGCTGGCCCCAACTCAAGCCATTCCTATCATGGATGCGCTCAAATGGGTTGAAGATCCACGATCTGGAGGAGGCGGTCCCGAAAGGCCAGAGGAAAGAACCGTTGTTACAGAAGCTGTACAGATCTCAAGATTCCACACGGGAGAGATCAGTGCCATTGGGTGCCCAGGCGGAGCTTGACAGAATTTGGATCACCCATGGATGGAAGGTTGAGAGGCACGAGGCTTTGCTTCTTCCGGCACAACCCAATATTTGACCTTCATGACTGGGGAGATTGTTGGTGAGTTGAGCTAGATTCCATGATCTTGGGGACCAACTGCCGAATTGATGAGCATGTCTACGGTGCCAAATTATCATGTTAACTGGTTAATGTCTATCTGTATCTACTTCAGTGGCCATATTTGGCCCGCTGGTATTCATCCAACGATACACCGAATGGGCCTGCCCAAGCAACATGTGGTCAAGCTAGCCAACTGTGCAAAGGTGAAAACATGAATATGACGTCATATAATACACTGTTCTATCCTTCTAGATTTAACGAAACCCTACATTTGCCTATCGTGGAATGAACCTTTTTGACAAATACTTCCCGCTGCGTGGTTCAAGGGTGTGGAACCCCGTTAACCTTATTTCCTCCCCGAGATTTCTAAGTTCTGCTGCAGGAATCTCATGTTTGAATGGCGATTACTCACCCGACTGTTCACAGAACGTCCCACCCCTTAGATATAATCTCAAACGGCCAATCGTGTGGCAGGATGTGCGAACCCAAGCCTAGACATAGTATTCAGAGTTTTCCTACCTTCGGATGGTGTAGATCAGTGGAGGGAACTCTTACGACGCACAGCGGTGAGGGCCGCGAATCCATACGCTAGCCGGATTTTGATGAAATGTCACCACCCATGAACCATGGAAATGGCAGTGGGCCCCGATTTGCATGAACCACTATCCAAATAAGCGCGTTATGTGGTACAAAATGATTGTCTGATTTTTGGGAACTCTTCATTGGTTGGTCAGATGGATCTATGGATCTCGAGCATGGCAGCACTTCAACTCGATTCCTGAAGCTGCAATCTGAGGATGTCTTGGAAAACCGACTGATATTTTTGGATCAGACTATGTAGATTACCAAATATGGGTCCAGCTTTATATGGCGGTAATGAAATTCAATTCCTCGCCGTGACTGGCCCAAGGTCTATGCTTCGATATATGGAAGATAATAACTTATATTAGCCCAATGCGCCTATGAACTGATTAGCATGTTCTAGTGCTGACATTAAGTGACCGTCACCTTGCGAGAAACTTCTGTCGTTTCCGGTAGGGCTGTACCACAAAAGTGATGATAAATTCCTCAATACACTACGTTGGTACGGAAATTGCGTATGAAAACATGTAAAGTGATCTGTCTGGTTTAGAAAAAAGTTACATCGTGACTGCCTGAACAATTAATACACAGTCTCCCAATGTAGGCCAGGGGGAGCTGACTGGCTAGAACCCAGAATATGAAGCAAAGGCTCCCCTGGGACTGGATACGGAATTATACTGACCCATGGTACTGTGGAAGGACCTACCAGAGTATGTAAATGAGTAACATTGAAGTGGGCTAGTACGAGATCTAGAATTGCTACACGTAGAAGGAAGCATGAACAGGTCTGGAGTTGATCGACGGATCGTGGTGTTGTTCTTCCTCCCTGACGTATATCACCGAGATCCGCTCTGAAATGGTGGGCCCAAGATGTAATAAAAAAGTGATGCTTGTTAAATAACCGCGTGGAGAGACCCGGGAAGCTGTATTAGTGAGGTGATCTAAATTCACCACAGTGTGATGTTTGCACTGTTGAAATGTGTAATTGACCAGTGATCAAGACTAAGACACGCACAAATGAAAACCATGTCTGTCAGTGGTATGGGACTAGAAATTAACAATAGCTCAAAAGCAGTTCAACAATGGATTGAGGAAGCAGAAACATGTTGACTCGCCGATCATCCGTAGATGTCACAGCGTCCCTCAAAATTGTGGATCAAGGCAGGACCGTTGATGAACAGAGCTCAATATCGTCCAAAATATATCCACAAAGCCCCCCCGGTATGGTCTTACCCTCATTAGTACCCCGTGGGAGAACCGCACCGAATCCATCTCTGACTCCTATGAAGCATTACCTACTGCCCCTTTCCACAATCTATTTTGAACATGACAAAAGACGTAGCAGCTCCCCATGGCCAGAACAACCCGGAGTCTAGGAAACCCCAGCAGCACATATCCGAGTCTGGAGCAAAATATCTCGTCGTTCTACCCGAGCCAAGCTCACCAGCTTGAATGCTAGACCTGAGACCATCGACCGAGTGACGAAAGACGTATCAATCTTTGGTACGTAGAATTTCTTATATATTGTTGAAGGGACCAAACATCGCTTCGGGGAAGAAGATCGGACCATGGAAAGGAACTTAGCAAAACACGGGTTGATAATACAGGGAAAGATGGAAGTATCTGTTACATATGAAACATCATTACGGACGATCCTAAACTACCGTACCTAAAACAATTTCATTCGACTCTATAAAACGTTGTGATTGATCTGCTTTCCCCGGTACTCCAATCCCAGCGATCCCCAATTCTTTTCTGGATCACTGTCCCGCCAGGTTTGACAGTCACGGCAATCATGTATATCCAACTCATTCTAAGCACACTAGCTATCATGGCTACATCTGAGAGCCTGACCAGCCCCATTGTGGATCTGGGATACGCCAGATACCAGGGGTCCTACAATAGCACGTTTGATCTGAACATTTTCAAAGGGTAACAAAATGTCTCCCAAGTGCTATAGAGGCTTAGATTACTTACTCACGCAATAGCATCCGATACGCTGCTCCTCCACTAGGCCCATTGCGGTGGCAAGCCCCGCAACGCCCTTATGTGAATCGTGACTTGATTCAACAGGCGACTAAACAGCCACCGCTGTGTCCACAGTCGGGCGGTGCAAAGCTTCCTGTAATATATGGATTCAACTCAGCCCTGGGCAACGAAGATTGCCTATTCTTAAATATTTACGCGCCGCCCAGAGCCAAGGACCTTCCGGTTCTCATGTGGATTCGTGAGTCTATCTACTCGAACGTGCCAAGGATAACTTGTGAGCTGATTTGTATCCAGACGGCGGCGGGTATGGCATGTTTGGCGCGACCGAGGACCCAAGCGACTGGATCAACACTAGCAGAAACGGCTTCATTGCAGTCATGATTCAATATCGACTGGGAGCCTTTGGCTTCCTGGCATCAGATGATGTGCAAAGGTACGGCAAGATAAATTCGGGTCTGCTGGATATACGCTTTGCTCTGGAATGGATTCAAGACCATATCGCCAAGTTCGGCGGGGATCCTACCCGGGTGACCATCGGTGGTGAGTCTGCTGGTGCTGGCGCAGCAATGCTGCAAGCAATGGCCTATGGAGGTCGGGAAGACAACCTTTTCAACAATGTGAGTACTGTAGACTTGAATACTCTGCCCAAGGGAGAATTTGACCTGTCCAGATTATCGCTGCGAGTCCATATGCCCCGGCTCAGTACTGGTACAATGATCCTGTGCCGACCCTGCACTACCTCGAATTTGCGAACCGGGCAGGGTGCGGTAGACGGGGGAGGAGTTCGTCGGGACCCGAAATCTTTGATTGTCTTATCCATACAGATACCGAGACGTTACAATACGCCAGCGGCAACATCTCGGCTTCTGGCCCATGGGGAACGTGGGCTTTTCTCCCCGTGACGGATGGCGATTTCCTTCAGGAGCTCCCGTCGGTGCAGCTAACGCACAAGCGGATGAGCGGGAAGAGGGTTTTGTCTGGTGTAGGTCAAGACCATCCCGCCATATACTTGTCGACGGAGATTATCTGCTGACTCGCGCAGCACAATGCCAACGACGGCGTCCCCCTTAGCCCTCCAAACATCCGCTCCGTGTCTGGATTCGAAGACTACATGAAATCGAATTTTCCTGGTTTCACTCTGGCCGAATACTCTCGCCTTTTTGGTATGTACGGGGTTCGGACGACCACCCCCGAGAATACTGGACCCCGCTACGACACCCTTGGTGATCAAGGGCCAACCGCCCTCAACCAATCCGAGATGGCAACTGGCCTCCAGCAGACCGTCTTCAACATTTTCGCCGAGTCCACCTTCATCTGTCCCTCCTATTGGCTCGGAGATGCTTTCTCCGGTCCCACGAACAAGCAGAGCTGGAAGTACCAGTACTCCGTTACCCCGGCGTACCATGGCGCAGACCTGACCGCCTACTTTTCGCTCGGGGTGACCACGCCGACTCGTGGACTGAAGCATGCATTTCAAACCATTTGGAGCAGCTTCATTGTGAATGACACACCGGTCATCACCGTCGCAGATGCACAGGGCGGCTCTAGTAACGCGACCGTTCCACTGGGCGAGCATGATCGAATCTCCTGGCCCGCGTGGGATGGGGAAAGCCCGGTGTTGATGAACCTAAATACGACGGGTGGAATTGCAGTCTTCAACCAGGTGACTGACTCACTGTCCTACTGGCTGCGAGAAGGGCCTGGTGTCACCAACTCCTTTAGCTTGGCAAATGCAACAAGTTGGGAAGGTGGTCGTGGCGAACGGTGTGAGTTTTGGCGGAGCATTGCTCCTCATGTCCCGCAATAAACCAAACTCCGGCGGCATGGTACCGTGTGCACCCCTCCACCTTGCCTTGAAAACGATTCAACGTGGCAGGAGCGAGGACTCATGGTGAATGACCTCAGGGTTGACGTCCAGCGTTGACGGGATTCAACTGAGGTTGAACCCTCGGATTTTCCGAGGTTGCAAGCGAAAACATGCTCCGTGTAACTGCTCGCTGGAAAAAATTCAAAATTAATACAAAATGTTGATTTAAACACGTCTACAGTAATCGAAATAAAAAAATAGATAGATAGAACAAAGTTTCCCTGGAAGGACCAGCGCACTGAAACCTCTTGCTCGGTGAGTAAACAAAGCTGGTAAGTGGCGGTCACTGTCAACGCAAGCTCACTTTTGTAGCTGACCGTTAAGAATCTCCACCGTCAGCCACCATGGTGACTCAACAAACTTCTCGCCATCACCGCAGAACGGACAGCCTCTTTATATGCTCCCACCGCGTTGAATATGATGGCATATAGTAACAAAATCTGTACGGCTGTTTATGAATAGTGAATCATGTCGGTAAAGAGGAACACGTCAGTTGCGTATTGCTTGCGGTCCAATGTAGTGGAGCTTTTGAGCGTGGGTGTTGACGGTGTTGACGTTGAGGACCATCCTTTGGATCCGCGAGTCATGGTGAGCGACCAAACGAGCAAAATGCAATATTTGGAAATTGTTCACCCACTTATTTCTTTCACAACATTCGCAGAATCTTCAAGCATCCCTCAGCTTCTTCCCAGTATTCCCATTGCGCATCGACCAGACATGAGCTGCCTTGAACTTAGGAATCCGTTGGCTGAAAATACTCAGACTCCGCAACATCAACTCGGAATCACACCTGACCATCACCCGAAGAACCCGAACGAACGGAGCCGACGATCTGGATGCGACCCCCGGCAATACATAACCGAACCCCTGAGCAAAACCGCTGGAAACACAAACAAGACAATAGCCAAAAATGTGTATTCCTTTGTCACACGGCCAGCGGAAGAGCGGCAAGCTGATGCCCGAAGGAAAGGGAAGATCCCGCGCCCCCTGAATTCCTTTTTTCTGTATCGATATGCCTATATAAGCCACGCAAAAGAGATACTGTCTCTCAAGAATCACCGGGAGGTCTTTCGAGCCATCGGCCAGAGCTGGTTTCTCGAATCGCCCGAAGTCCGACAGCAGTATCGGGAATATTCAAAGCTGGAATTTGCGATTCACATGCTCAGCCACCCCAATTACAAGTACAAGCCTGCGAAGAAAGCGAGGGTCGCTGAAGAAACGTGCAAAGTAGCTTCACCATCCATGGCTTCGAACGAAGCGATGCAAGCGAAGAGCAACAATAGTACCGAGAGCCAAGGTGGCTCATTTGAACTGCAATCATGGTTTGACAATGATTTCAGCCCTATCGAGCGACAGCCCCAAGACGGGCCAACAACAGATTTTCCCTCTCACAGTCCAGTGATGGGACAAGGCATCGTTGTTAATGTTCCCTGGATTATCGGATTTGACGCCCCATTCTATAGCTGAATGACATCAATAGGGTCTCCGAACTGCGTCTTTCAAAATCACATTCATCAATGAGAAGACGGCAAGATTGGGACATACTGGTCGTAACTTTTTGCCTCGTTCAACTCAGTTGAAAAGTAAAAATTTTAAGTCTGATTTGACCTTTTCCTTATACGCTTGTTATTCGTGTATCACAGCCCGGGCTTATTATACAGCAGGCTACGAGCATGCTCAACTAGCCATCTCTCTGTTGACCTCCACGCTTATTGATCTTTGCCATACATCCATCTCGATGTTCTTGCTAACCCAACAGCCACGAGAAGCTATGGACAGTCCATTCAAAAGGACTACCAGAGAGCCAATGGTCAATATCAGTACGTGGTGCCTTTGGAAACGATCATACTTAACGTACTTGTCCGTCTGGGTGCTAAATGGCGACTTTTCCGTAGGCTCACTGCAGGTGATGTCATGATCATAGTATTGAATGTATGCTTGACAGCTCCAAAATGCCACCCTCTCCTGACGCTAAATACTGTGGATCTTTTGTAGACATTTGCTACGGCCCAAGGTGTGGTACTTTAATTATCAAGCGAAACCGGCATTCTGGGTCATGTGTTTGCTCAGGACATGAACCGACTGATAAAGGCAAGGTAGAATCTCGGGCCCAGACACCCGTGCTGGCAATTCTCCCCGGATACCCACACACGGCTGATAGTGCCTCTATGCTGAGTTTATCCTGCGCATTCTGAGCCTGACATTTTCCAAGCTCTGTTTGGTTTGGCTCGTGAAAAACCTCAGTCCATTTTCGGAGAACCAGTGGGCTTGATAGAGGGGTTGGAAACCTTATCTGTCTGTGGTCCCTCAATGTTGCGGCTTGGTCTATTTCTCCTGTTCGACCCCAGAGACGTGGGATTTCTGGAACGGCAGATGTGCCAACTTGGTGCGTGTCAGCTAACCAGCCTGAAGCGTCGAGATTTCAAACTGCCAGCTAACCAAGCATGGCAGCTAGCGTGGCTTTATTTTTCAACCACCCTGACCAATCTACTCGTCTTTGCCCATGCGCTCCTGATGCTCAATCTCCGATCGTCCTACTCCCGTTTAAATTTTGCTGGTATCTTTGCACCACGACTTTCGTGAGTCTCGGCCTGACTCGATCGCCTCTGTCAGACAACTCACATCATTTCTTCGATCGGGTAGCAGCAATATGCGGTTTCCAGCTTGGCGTAATGAAGCGAAGTATCCACACTGCAGACCTAACCTACAATATGTGCACTTTGACAATTGCGGAGACGATCACCCAATGTTGCAGCATCGTCAGCGCATGCTGGCCCCACCTTAAACCGTACGTGCCATGGCGATGCGATCAAATAGATTGAAGATCCACGACGTGGAGAATGCGGACCTGGGAGGGCTAGGCAAGATCCGCCAGCACAGATGCTGGGGCAAGCCCCAAGATCCTGCCGTCAAAGCACTGCACCCTTTGGACGTCCTGAGAGAACCTGGTGGGAATCCTGATTACGCAAGAATGGCTGGTCGGCCACCATCAGCCACTGCTGCACAGGAGATCTTGGCATAAAACCGTTCTCGGTCAACGTGGCGGGACCCGAGCGCACAATGGCCTGTCTGGGCCCAGACTTCTTGCGCAACTCACCAAAGCTTAGTTTCGGTTCTAGAGAATCCATGGAAATTGGTGCGTGGTATGCGAATGGGTGAATGGCTCTCGTCAGACCCACCTTAGATTCCATCCGCGGGTATCCATTGGCTCGTCATCCCAGGCTTCTTCCGATTGCTTCCTCCCCCCAAATTTGATTTTTTGGCTTTGGCTTGCCGTTTTTTGTGACGCACCATGGCACTATGAGGTTGTTCATGAGATGTGATGCATTTCTTACACCCACCTCTATACGTATGCTCTATCAGCTGTGGTCAGTTTACAGCTGCTTACAGTCGGGATAGCCCGTGTAGATCTCCGTCCGGCCCGCTCGGCGGGACCTGCAACCCGAACAGATACACAGATGGTCATGCAATGGCCAAGAACCGTGGTCAGAACTATGGGGCCAATGATCTGCATGGTTCGACCCACAGGTGATCCACACTCGGATGAAAAGCCGTACAGATAGAGCCAACTTTCTAGCTAATTTCTCGTCCGATGCGATTGTTGAACCTGAGATAGCGCAAACACGGCCGACTCTCCACGGCTCAGCAGAATTTGAAAAGTTAATAATAAGTTCCTTTTGGCACTGTGGTTGGCACGAGACAATTATAATCGATCTTGATAGAATTTTGTTGTCCTTTTCCGGAGATATTAGCATCTGGTCCGGGTCGAAAGAGACCGAGCTAATGCTTGGATCACTTCATTCCGGTACTAGGGCTTATGTTCTGACCAGCATGGTATTCAATCACGTCCCTACGGACCCACAAGGATGGTCTCCCCACGCTACTTGGATGGAAAATTGTTTGCGGATACATCCCTGTGTTGATTGCCGTATTTAATTAAAAGGGTTATGTATGGATATAGATCACTAAACCGGTGGTCCAGCTTCAACATAATGCTTCAAAACAACCATGAAAATTTTCGAATTGATTATGTCGATGAGTAGCGACATATGACACAACCAGGCAACATCGCCATACGCATGCCTGCGATATTGACCATTCCTCCGGTACTCAGCCGTCCTGTGCAATTCCATGCTATGAACGCGGAGGGCAGGGTCCTTCGTTCCGGTTCTCCCTCTTTTCTTCGTCTTTTCACCGGGGGCTGCTTCTATCGCGACCAGTCGACTATGAACGTCACTCCATGTATCGTCAATTAATTTGCTCCATCTGCTTTGTGCCTCCAGGGCATCCTGTGTCGCTCTAGCCAAGTACAAGTGAGGTCATCCTAGGGCATAAATTGGTCGACTTACTTTATCGGGGTATGTAGTCTGACCCTTGTTAGCAAGACCCTCCTAAAGCTGGGTAAACATCTCAAATTACTCTGCCATACATTGATATATGACCACCTTCCAATCCAAGGAGGCCCCGGGCTGTAGAGGAAGCTGCAGCTCCTCATCCAAGGCGGTGTCTTGACACCGGTCTTTTTGCTCCCTTTCAGCGCCATCGATGAAGAGGCCTCGGCTGGAATGGGTATTAGAGGGCTCATCACCGTGGAACGAACGACGACTACCGGTGCTGATATTATATAACGAACATTCCAAGCTCTCGTGACGCTCCGACTTGGAAGACGATGGTAATTTAATCAGTCAGCAGAAGAGAAGATGGCTTCAGGGACACATCCATGGTCTAGAGCTTGTCTAGAGCTTTCCGAGAAGAGAAACAGATTAGGGTACTGGTCAATGATAAGTGAATTGTCAGGCGTGAGCCCTCACTCCTTCATAGGTATAGTAGTGGTGTAGTTGTCCTGTGTTGACCCACAGGAGATGATGTCAAATTATCATAGGTCAAAGTTTCTCCAACATAACCACGGGTGAGCTGTTTTTTAGTCCGGTAATTGGTAAATTTTGTTTAAAATGGTGCTGTTTTGAACCGTTGAATCAATGTGTAGCTCAGATGGGCAGTATGGTGATTCAACACCATTCGGTCCCAAAGCGGGGCCGACCATGGATTCTACGGTATCATCGCCAAGGCAATCCTTGAGGATAATTTCCACCGTTGAAATGCCCGCAGTTGCTATCCTGTGGAAGTGGGGCTATTTGCTACCAGCCCAACCGCCAGGCTGTTGAGGTTACCTGAAAAAGGCCTTGACGGGAAGGGAGTTCCCACAAGATTGGCTTGGGATCAGAATCCCAATCTCGCAAGCAACTGGTATGTATGCTTATTTGGAATGGGTGCGATTCTAGCCCTACCACTTTTTATAACGGGATGTATTATGTAGCCATAGAAAAGTTATGATGAGGCATCTACTTCACTGGGATACGGATACGTCAATCATGTACATGTTTGAAATTTCATTAGAGATCCAGATATTAGAAAGAAATTTACGACGAGACAAGCGTGCACTCCCGGTGCCATAGTTTCTTGCGGAACCAAAGCTAGCCAACCATGGATGGTGGCTACAGAGCCGATCTTCCATGGACTATCAACCATGCTCTAGAAGATTCTGAGTGAGGCAATGCTTTATCCCGACCAAGTGGCCAGTCCAGCCGGGAGGACGGACCAATCTACACTGGATCAACAATCCCTCGAAGGAACAGGTGCATTTGGGTCAAGGTGAATAGCCCTGGCAGCAATATGGTCAGAGAGAGCAATAAAATACGAGCAGAGCTGCGACGGAAATGCCGGGAAGATCTGGCAGCGCACATATGTTTGTGTTACCCGTTCAATCTGTATCCTCCTGTTAACAATTCTAGACGATCGACTTGGTCTCCGCATTGCTCCCGAGCTAGTCCGGCTTAAACCGCGACCTGAGTGTGGATACGCTTGGTCGGTTACGAATGGAAGATTTTCTTTGCCCAAATCCTGCCTAGGAAATGGGAGTACGACTCTTTATCGCACCATCTGCAACGAACTCGGCAAGTCGCTCTTTGCCGTTCAGCCACCCACACTGCCAGATTTGCAGACAAGCGAGGGACATTCTTCACAGGTATTATACGTCTAGGCGGCCCGCAGAACGATCGGCCTCTTCTTATCGCTACACCAGCACACTGACAGTACACAGAACGCTATTAGCTCGTTTATAGCACAAATTAATGAGCTCGAGGCTACAAACCGCCACCTGTCTTTTGAATTGGATCGCATGCGTGACCTTTCAAACGAGCGCGCTGCCACCATGGATATCTTCCAAGCTAAGATCAGCGAACTTTCTTGCACGGTTCAGACCCTAGAAGCCAGAAACGAAGGACTCCATGAAGAGCTGGAACGTACGAAAGCAGGCATTTCGGGGGTTATTCAAACATTGAATATGTTAAGGTGTACGGGAAACACGATCAGCCCAGGGGACGACTCGGGTGATACGCCTGGCACTCTAGACAACCGATCTTCTGTCTGCGGATTGTCAGATTGATTGGGTTCATTTTCACCGCAGGCACTCGCCGAGAGTCAACAGATTCTCGCCAGCACCGCATTAAAAAACTGGGCGATGCCTCTGTCAATCCACACAGAATGGCATTCATCAAGAAGTCGCCGTCAATACCGCTGTTATGTTTGACACCTGTCTGCGTCAACACTCTCACCAGATTCCATTCGCGTTAAACCATTGTCAACACCTCATCAACCAATAAGCTCGAATTTCGTCAACAAATTCATTCTCAACATGTTAAGAGCCGTTTGCGCTAGTATACCATGGAGACCGTACAAGGAAAATAAGTAGTAATATTGTGACCCGATCTTTAGGTCGCTGTACAATCTAGGGAGTGAATTGCCCACTCACACATCACATAATGACGGGCATGTTACGCTCCAAGTAGCCACGCCATTCGGGGAGAGACCGTTGCCACCTCGTCCCGTTGGATTTTTGGAGATCTTCGATAGCACTGGCGTACTTGATCAAGATGTGTTCATCATGGCCAGGCCGTAAGGCATTCCAGACTCGTCGCTTACACCCGCGGGAATGGTGACTACAGGGTAACCGGCTTGGGCAGCGATCTGAATGCTCTGCGCAACATCGGGAGGAACTAAGAGACCATCCAGGGGCTCGTTTTGATATTGTAAGGCCGCGTCGATACCTTCCTCTCGGGTGGTGCGCCGGCAAAACTCCAGAGCGGAGAAATACCTTTCATCCATGATTCCCTTGCTCTCCAGAGAAGCGACGAGACCATCTTGACCGGAACCAAAGGCAGGATGCACAGCGGGAAGACCGCCCTCTGAGCCGTAGTTATCCAGATTATACTGCACGAGGTCTTCAAGAGACTTGATCGCAGTGTTATCGACCTCGGAAAGATAATCACGGAAGTTGTTATAGAAGTCGACTTTGATATAGGAATACTCAGACTCATTGCTAAAGCCACGGGTCGATCCATAGTCCCAGTCCCAGCCATCAGGAGAAACGATTTGCTGGTAGTGAGGCAGTTCGGTCCCGTTGATTATTGTCGCACCGGCAGACTTGATCAACTCAAGCAGTTCCTCAAGCTGCGCAATCTGCTTCGGGTCACCGAGGGCCCAGAAAGACTTCCAAGGGAGACCGAAGACGGCACCCTGGAGAGCCTCCTTCGCAGCAAGAAACCGGACGTAGCCACCTGCTGGGGTCAACCCGCTCTGGGCAAAGGTGTAGTTGTCGCGTGGATCAACACCGTAAATAGCGTCGAGAGCGTACACTGCATCACGGACGCTCTTGCCGAATGTACCGACGGAGTCTTGGTGCAAGGACTCGGGAATGACACCCGCGCGGGACGTCAGGCCAACGGTAGGTTTGATGCCCACGACGGCATTTCGCTGCGCAGGATTGATGACTTTGTTTGGTCAGCAAAGGGCAAGTGCGGATTCGGTGCCGAGGAAACCATTCATACCACTTCCGTCGGTTTCGGTGCCGAGGGCGATGGGGACCAGGTTGGCTCCGACCGCGACCCCGGGGCCAGTGCTGCTGCCGCCAGGGTTAACGGTGAGGTTAAAGGGGCTCCGGCACTGGCCGCCACGAGCGGTGAATCCTTCAGAGTAGTTGTTCGACCGCATGTCGGCCCATTCGCTAAGTGCCCCCTTGCCCAGTAGGACGGCACCAGCCTTGCGCATGCCGTGAACCACATAAGAATCGCGGGGAACAACATTTCCCAGTAGAGCCCAGGAGCCAGCAGTCGTCTCCATGCGGTCTTTACTAGCAATGTTGTCCTTCACAATGAAAGGGATGCCGTGGAGGGGACCCCGGGATTTGCCGTTCGCACGCTCCTCATCGAGCATACGGGCGATGGAGAAAGCATCTGGATTGAACTGTAGAATGGCACTATGGTTGGAGTTAACGACCTGACGCTAAGGGCAGTCGAATTAAATACCGAGGGAAATGGACTGACTTCAGATAAGGCTGGGTCTGATAGATTCGGTCGAGGAAACACTGTAGCAGCTCGGTACTGGTAAATGTGCCGTGAGTCATGTGCGCCTGGATCTCATCAATACTAGCTTCCTCAAGTTTAACCCCCTGGCAGCGGCGCATCGGAAACAACCGCGCACCTGGGGCGCCGAGTCTGGGGAAGTCGTAACTGTATGGGTCGTTCAACAGCTGAGCCGCGACCAATGGATCAGATTCTTCCACGGGGGCGGCAATGGCGCAGCTGGCCAAACCAAAGAGAATCACCAATATCCACAGCAGCAGTGGTATAGCAGAAGCCAGCCTAGTCATCCCCGTCAAAATTAAGGAGCTACAAATTTCAGGATCGGGAGAGGTATAGCGGTGTACTATCAAGATGTGTAATTAACTCGATCGGCCGCGACAAGCGATTCCGCTCAGAGGAAAACTCGGAGTGCCAAGAAAAAGTAACAGCGGGTGTCCGTGCAGGAGGCCCCGAGTCAGGATGGCATATTGAAAGTGGGTTTGGGTTTTCAATTTCCTTACCCGCCCACGGGCAACCACCGCGGGTTTTGGCCTTGACAGACCTGCTGATATGGTTGCTGAGATAATAGTGAGGCTGGGATCACATGTATACAATGTCTACTTCTCTCCTCCCTTGTATCTTATTCATACACACAACACAACAATCAACGCCCGTGAATAACATGAACATTGAAGCATCACTTA
>MWPW01001297.1:0-41262 GCA_002153405.1 Mycosphaerella populi pn0402
CTTCACCTGCTTCTTCATTGTCGGTTTCGCTACTACATGGGGCCCAATTGTCTGGGCTATCTGTGGTGAAATGTACCCCTTCCGTTACCGTGCTACATGCATGGGTATTGCCACTGCTGCCAACTGGAACTTCCTCATCTCCTTCTTCACTCCCTTCATCAACAGTAACATCGACTTCAACTACGGTTACGTCTTTGCTGCTTGCAATCTGGCTGCCGTCTTCGTTGTCTTCTTCTTTGTCAACGAGACTCAAGGCCGAACCCTTGAGGAGGTTGACACCATGTACGTCCTGAAGGTCAAGCCCTGGAAGAGTGCTTCCTGGAAGGCTCCTGAGGGCATTATGGAAGACATCCATGCTGCCACCCAGCCTAAAGAGGCTGTTCATGCTGAGGAACAGCAACACGAATCAGCTGAGTCCTCCTCGGCCCAAGAAATCCACGAGGGCCAGAAGCAGTAATAGGCTCCTTGTTTTCGGTGAACGAATTGAAGAGGCGTATGACTTGCTTCTCGCTCCAATTGTGTACAAATATTTTTTTTTATCTTATGACGACCATATCCATGCAGTCCATCTGTCTCACATTGTTAGGATATCCAAATAGCTTTTGCCTGGAAGGTCGCGGGAGTATGACAGGCTCGATTTAATTTTTTTTTTAATGGCTTAGCCAATTCCAATGTTAATTTCATGATCTTCTTATTCTTATCTTATTGTTTCCAACCTCGCCCTACTTAGCTCAAAACATTTTCATCACCGTAACACAACTTGTATAGTTCCAGGCCCTGCAAGTCTTTGTCACTGATTCTCATACTTCAAGCCAGCCTCTTTCCTCGCCGCTCCATACACCCCAGCTATATCACCATTTGCCCCTTTCTCAGCCTTGACTATTTGTAGCAGATAATCTGTCACCTCAACATTCCTCATCCTCTGCCCACCAGCCTGAGCCAAACTTGATGCATGGCGCAAATCCTTCCGCGCAAGATCGACAGCAAACAACGGTTCCTCACGCTGATAATAATCCCCGGAGATCATCCGATTTGTATATTTCGCAAAAGGCCCCGGCGCAAATAACTCCATGAATTGTTTAAACGCATCAACCCCCAACCCCGACGTCTCAGCCGCAGTCACAGCCTCAGCAACCACGCCAACGGTATTCAAAATAAAAGTGTTCCCGAGCAGCTTCAACATCGGCGCCCGGCCTACATCGATGTCCGCCCCAGACCCATTAGATAAATCGATAGTAGCCTTCGCGGTGACGCCCTCGTAGAAGGGCTTCGCCCGCGCAATAGCCACCTGCTTACCTGCCGGCACGATAATCAACTGCCCAGCATCCGCCATATTCGGGGCGCCAAAGACAGGGCTTGCGACGAAGGAAGCGCCGCGCGCTTCGAAATCCTTCTCCGCTTTACGCGAGGTATCTGGGTGCACGGTCGAGCAGTCGACAAAGGTCTTGGTGGAGAGGTCTGCGGCTTTGTCTTCGAGGAGGCCGTCAATGACGGCTTCTAGGGCTGCGTCATCGCCTACGCAGATGAAGACCACATCTGACTGAGCTAAGATATCGGTGTATGTTTTGGCGACGGCCACATTGCCGCCGAGTTCGGTTGCGAGGGCTTCGGCACGCGCGGTGGTCCGGTTGTAGAGCACCAGGCTTGACTGGGGCCCCTTGGCGGCGATGTTGCGGGTTATACCTCGGCCGATGTTTCCAAGGCCGATGAAAGCTACTCGTGGTCCAGACATGGTTCCAAGGTTGACAGGCAATTGAAGGGTAGAGAGATTGAGGAGTGATTTTTGACAAAGGTATAAAGGTGATGTATCCAGTTAAATATCCGTAAATATCCGGTTTTCCGTTCAAGCTTCTTTCGTGGGGCAAGCGTGGGGTTGTAGTGGAGCGGGCTCAATTCTTATCCAGGGCGTTTGAGGCAGCTGTGTCAATTTATCATGTTGTCAAGATCTTATTATGTGCAAAGGAGTAGGTGCACAAGCTCATCCTATTTATATGCTGAATTAGATCTGATCATGATTCGTTTTGCTCGTTTTCTCTAGTTCTTCTCCCTGCTTGAGGCATGCGCCAGAACCCGAGGATGTCCATGTTGGAACCGGTCCGGCTGGACCGCGCGGCCCGCGCGGTCCGCAAATCGTATGAATTGTGTATTTATGCTCTGCAGAATAAATGATTACTAGATAAGATACATGTGAATTCCAGCCTAAATACTTTTGAAAATTGCGAGATCGTTATCTCACGTCAGATCAGTCACAATCATATTAGGCGTATTGCTTCCCGGGGAGAGCGTGTTGGGGGGGGGATTTTGACTAGTGAATATGTATGAAAACTTGATTATATTGACTCATGAGCAACCTGGGAAAGATACTAAAGCTTAGACTTATTAATAATCGCAATATCTTGAAATGGCAGCCCCAGGAACTGCCACATGAATGCAAATCTATTCACGTCAGATCGAATACGGCAACCCGAGTTATGGAATGTACATACCGATCACTACCAAAGAACGGCTCCTCTTTGCCTTCCTTATTCTTTACCCAGAACCATGGCGCACCATAAGCCCCTTGGTCTAGAGCCTTTTGTGTATTTGCGGCCAACGCCTCCTTGTACTCAGGGGTCGAGGCGGCAGTCAGAATATTCTTTGCCTCGGCATCAGAGAACCCATTGCTCCGGAGAAGCTCAGCCAAATTATCAGGCTTGCTGATGTCGATGTTCTTATAGTACATCCATTCCCACAGCAGAATGGAGGTAGTTTCGTAGCGCTCGCGGGGAAAGTTGCGCTTGATATAGATCATGCACCGTTGGGGCTATTATGGTAAGTAAGTAGATTCCCTCCATGAAAACAAGGTAGACTAATAGACTAACCAGGATTGAAAGAATTGGAAAAAAGCTCGGGACTTTAATCAAAGGCACTCCGAAGTATTTGCACGCACGCTCCGTGTCAAACTTGGAGTAGGCTGATTTGGCAGGCAATGTCCATGGAGGTTTGTTTCCTGAGCATGACAATTGAGATCTATTTTCAGGAATGCGAACGGGCACGCCTCTTTGACTTACCGGATCCAACATTGACGCCGCCAAGGAAAATCGGGTGGAACCTAGCACAATTAGTCTGTCGGCCTTCAATGGGGCGCAGACACTTACTCAATCTCTACTCCGTGTGACTCGAGCGCCTTGCGATTGCGACGCAGGTACTGCGTCGCATAGTACGAGTAGGGAGAGACTAGAGTATGTCTATCAGCAACGCGTCTGGGCCAGAGGTGAGGATGCAGAAGTCAAGCTTCTATCGAGCCAATAGAGCCTTACCACAGTCGACAAATGCATCAATCTTGCTGAACATATTGTGCAGATGGGCGGCTCCGCTTTCATCAAAAGGCGCAATAGTGTATTTAGATGCTTGACGGGAGGAAGCAGGTCGTCGTATATACCAACTGGGGTTGGTGTCCGGGCCCAGACGTGCCGAGGCTGGTGGGGCCAAGCAACCATTAGTTACCCGCTGGTGATGAGTGATCAGAAAATCCGCACGGAGTATTGCAGCTTCATTAAGACGACTCATGCAAATATGATAGTTAGCTATATCTCAACTTGTTAATCTATATAGCTTTCCTAATTCAAAAATCTTAGTCAAGACTACTTCTACCTTAAGTCGAAGAATTGATCCAGATAATCAGAAAGAATTACTACTATGTAGCCTTAATGCAACATTCGTATTATTCATTAGTCTATTTGTCTAATAGTATTTGAAGGCGTGCGAAGGCAACAAGCAACAATTATCGTTGAAGTCGTAACAACGTATATCCATGCAAGCTGGTGATTCAAACCTGCTTGGTAAACCGTATGAATCGCTGGTGTTGATCATGCTATATACCTGTGTTGCACATGGTAAAAAAAAATCCCAAAGCATAACGGTCAATCAGTCTTTCCTATGGCCACCGATCGCCGAATTTTGCGTGTTGACCAAGTCCAAGTCATAGGGGTTCTCTTCGTACTGCGTCGCAGTCACAGTACGACGCATAGAGCGTCCAGATTGACGGGAATTCCGCGACGCAAACCGTCCAAGTGAAGTGCGTGAGGGGACAGTCGACAAGCTTTCATTATCACTGGCGTTACCGGATTCATCACCTTCCTCTTCAGGCTTCTGCTCCACCTGTTCTTCTTGACGGTTGACCGCATGGTTTTTCTCGACAAGTTGACGCATGTAGGTATCCGCTTCGGCTGCAAAGGTACAGCGTTGGCGAATTTTGTCGCCGTATTTATAGAGGATAAATGGGAAAGGCACACATGCCAGAGCCAGGAATGCTGGGATGGAAGAGGCCCAATGAATACCGAGGTTTTGGTACATATAAGTCGTGAACAGCGGGAAAGCCATTCCGAACAGCGATCGAAGAGCTGTGTTGGCAGCCAAGACGGACGCGGCAAAAATCGTGTAAGAATCAATCAGGTAGTTGAATACACTCAGAAAGACAAGGACCATGCCGAATCCGAACGGTGCACCAGCGGCAACAGACGCCATCCAGTGAACGCTTGGAGAGTTTGTCCAGGCGAACCAGAAGAGTCCGATGGGCAAGGCAATACCACCTACCATAGCGGGGGGTAGTCGAACTTCAGGTGCCAGTCGATCAGTTGTCTGAGAAGCCAGCTTTTTGTACCGCAAGTTCTCGGGGATTGTGTATATAAGAGCACACACCATCCCAACAAGAACGCCCATGAATGCAAGACCACCGATTCCCTCGCTCCAGCCTCGAACCTGCTGGAAAACGATAGGATATGCTGC
Source organism: Mycosphaerella populi pn0402 (assembly GCA_002153405.1). Lineage (NCBI taxonomy): Eukaryota > Fungi > Ascomycota > Dothideomycetes > Mycosphaerellales > Mycosphaerellaceae > Mycosphaerella > Mycosphaerella populi. The sequence goes on from MWPW01001297.1 coordinate 4,768, forward strand.
GAAGAGCATGTAGAGCGTTCCGTAGATAATTGCCATATAAGTAGACAGTAGAAGCACAATAGGCTCCCGGAAGAAGAGAATCCATGGGCGAGAGAGCGCTGTTGTCAGCGTCTTAATCTTCGGGATTGGGCCACGCTGGATATCGAGGTTGCTGCGATATACCTGGCCACTTATTTCAGATAGCTTGGCAGCTCTACGGCGAAGAAGAACAGGGCCGTAGGTCTCAGGGAGCAAGAAGATGACACAAAGCCAAAGAGTCCCTGAGAATGCAGCAAGAAGCCCTTCCACCCACCGCCAGCCTCCACCAGAAGCCAGGAACCCGCCTACGACCGGCCCAATTGTTGGGCCAAGAAATGGCGCAGCAGCGAACAAGCTGATTGCAATTCCACGCTCTGAAGCAGCGAACATATCTGAAATCGTTCCACCGCCATTACCAAATGGAGAGGAGCCAAAGGCTCCGGCAAAAAAGCGCAGGATAACCAAGGTCTGGATATTTTTCGCCCCAGCTGCCCCGGCATTAAAGGCAGTGAAAAACATATAGGTGGTTGTAAAAATGTATCTTCGTCCATAAATCTCAGACAGGGGAGACCATATCAGCGGACCAAGTGCAAATCCCAGGACCATTAGAGAGACACCCAGGATGACAACTTCTTGTCGGGCGCCGAATTCCTCGATAATTTGTTTTGTGCCGCCAGAGTACGCGGAAGAAACCAAGGCTACAGCTAATGTCACCATTGAGACAAGGACTGTAATCGACCATTTCTTGACAGTGCTGAAGTTCATGGGATTGCGAGGGTCATTTGGTAACCACACTACCACGAAGGGCTCCTCTTCAGTACCCTTTCCTGCATAAGGAAATCGAGCGACTTCTTCCGTGATTACCTTTTGGTCGAAGATAAAACGCCAAAATGGGATTTTAGTTGGCAGCGAAGACAGCTCGCCCCCATCGTTAAGAGCCGTCATGGCTTGCTGATGCGCGGTGTCAATATTTTCCCTTTTTTGCCCTTGCTTTCCCTGACATCCAGGTCTTGTGGCCCCTAATCGCAGCGACAGGTTGATCTCGCGTGGTCAAATAAGCTGGGTTTCCCCGATTCTGATACGATGTCGATGCACGCCGACGCTGGAGTGTTAACAGAGAGTTCACGGTGCCGGGAGCCATCGCTGTTTCAATAAAGTTTCGGTATCAAGATCAAGAAACATTAATCTCGAATTTGACCCACAGCAGTAGCCGCCAGCCTCGGCACAGGTCTCATCCTGCTAAAATCTTACAAAGAGGAACAATTTCGATGTTGTTATTGGTGGACACGGGTATTCAGTGGAGAGTCAAGGTTTTCTTGTGGAGCCGCTCAGGTTTGCTGATGCGCTAAGATTCCATGGTTGCAAGCCGACCTAGCCGTCTCATGATAGGGCCAAGTGACTAAGAAATGTCTTTGGACGTACTGGAGATGCATCATCTACAATGAAAGCTGAAAGAAAACTTGATCTGATACTTTGTTAGCTTTTCATGATCATTATGTCAATCTTTGAGAGGTCTTGGTGGATCGGGATCACTCCGCATCTCCAGTCTAATCGCATTACAATAGGCAATTGAACACGCACCAAGACGTGATCTCACAACGGCTATTCAATGAAGAACGTTAAAATCTTGTTTGTTTTCGAGGCTAAGATGTTTGGTACCAGAGCTTTTATGCTAAGGCACAATTAATTATCAGATAATAGTAGCATACGTGACCCAATGAAGTTGTAGAAATTTCAGGATGGGAGAAAAAAAAATTCAATTTTTATTATTGGAGTAGAGTCCAAGGTTTGAATTCTATTCAAGTCATAAGTCCGTCACATCATTACACAAAATCTAACCCCGGAGGCGATCATTTGCTTCGGAGAGAATTCCTCTCGATCCGCCTGGAGTTGCGCATAGAATTTCGTGTAGAGTTTCGAGACGAATGAATTTCCCAATCTGAAGTGATGAAGATTGACCCATGAGCCAGCTCAATCTCGGCCAATCTTTTTGCTATCGGAGGTTGTGTGAGAGTAACGAGCGGCACCTCAATTTCTTCGGCCTGTTGTCCAGAAACCGTGGTCTTATAGTTCCCCCTAGCGCCGAAAATAGCACTCCGGACACTGGGGTCTCTTGCTGGCGAGAATACTGTAGTACCAAAGACTGACACGGTCACCGGCGCCAGTGTGGGGACGCAAGCAGCAATTAGTGCCAGAGGAAGGACAACACAAGAAATAAACGACTTTCTTGCCGAAGTGTACGGTAAGTCTTCCTGTTTGATATCTAGTTCCAGTTTTATGGTGATGGCAGTAGCAGCAGTGATACTGTTGCAATATGTTAGGTATTGTCTCGCATAGATTCCATGCAGCACTTACATCAAACCCAAAAGATGGGCAGATCCCACTGCTAGTTTTCTTCCTGGTGAGAATTCCACTTTCCATAAAACTGGAACCGATAGAAGCAATATCGAAGCTTCCAGGCCAACTTCAGCACCAGTTGACGCAAGGTTTAATGTCTGACGATCGCCACATTTCCCATCTTCAGCAGGCCGCCACATCTTGTCCACAGGACGGCACAAGAACACATGAGCCAGTAAGCTTGCGATTCCAAGAGACCAGCTAAGTCCAATGAGAATATAAGCGGCCATCTTGACACTCCGACGATGGAAGATTTGGAGGAAATAGTGTAGAATGGAAAGCTGGATCAGAGCAGCTGCTACAATCCAAAGAAGGTCGCCAGCGAATGTAAGCTAGAGAGACGTTAGTATAACCAGACTTGGATAGGAGACCAGCAAGAAAATATTTGTTTTCTATACAAAATCGACACTTACTTGTCTGAAATCGACCATAGTATTTGACCCTCCAGCAGATAATATATCTGCCTTATGAAGACCCATGCCACACCACAGAACCAACATCAGCTCGATCACGTAGCGACCAGTCGCCACGGCCTATCCAAAAAATGACATTAGTACATCCGACCGAGTAGCAACTAAGCAAATATGGCTGAGACACTAACCGCCGCAGCCACAATATACCAGTCATTCCCTTGTATATCGGAGCGCATCAAGCGCCGCGACCATAATCTCAACCCCACGGCGACCAATCCGACCGCCAGCAAGACAGTTTGCACAGCAATATCTGCCTTGCCGAGCCAGTTCTGGCCAAGTGATCCCAGGGGAGTCGGCATGACGAAGCAAAATCCAGCAAGCGAAAGACAGTCCGATTAGATGTCGAACAGGGCGCCAGGCCTAGCCATATATTGCAACGTAGCACGTTGGGAGTCCGATCGGGCAGAGCAGAAGGGGTGATCAGACGCGGGGCAGTACCATTATTAAAGTACAGGAAGAACACCAATAGACAGCTCGAATAAGGGTCTACAGAAGGGGCTCGTGTACTACGGCATCGTGTGAGCCCAAGCCTCTGCCGTCAGACGGTGGAGCACGATTAGGGCGGTGATCAGCAGCCTCGGGAAAAGGAATGGAGAGGTGAGGATTCTCCATCATGAGTTTGAGTAGAGATTTGAGGGCTGCCCATTGGACAAAACCACAATCTTCTTGAAGGAGGCCGGGGAGTAGCATCTCGAAGAGCACAGTTATCTGTAAAAACGGGCCGGGTTAGGGTCCACTTGGTGTTTATCTGATACTGCACCCGCGTTTCAGCACACCGCATGAAGGGGGGTGAGGGCCAGACCTGGCAGGACAAAGAGTGCCCGCAGCTGGCGATTTGGTACGAGTTGCTGCCGCTCTAATGAAACTGATCTAGATCCTTCCCTTGTGGATCTCGGACATCTTGGCCAAGCCCTAGGCTTCCTAGGTTGGCATTGTACAGGTGGAGCCTGTCAGAAGCTGCCGCCTGAGGCGCTTTCGATGCTCATTGTTACTGCAGTGTGGATCTAATGAAACTCTCTTGTCCACCTTTCGGCCATTGTGTTTGGGGCTCCGGGCGATTGAAACATCGCCGCGATGCTCCAAACATAGGGGTATGCTTGCGTCGAGAGGCGCCAACTCATCACCACTTCATCTTGTGTCTACAGATCAATTTTGGGGCATGGATTTGGAATTCCCTTACAAGGCGGTGTCAAAATCAGAATCTCTTCCTAAGATTGCAACCTTGGAATTTCCATATGATCATGCCAGCGCCGTCTTACTCAGCGTGAGGGCATTCCAAGCATAGCTTTTGCATCTCAGACAGACTAAGAGTTTCCACCACGGAATCTCTCGAACATGTATTCCGCGCATTCAAATCTCAACTAATCTAGAATCACCGTTTAAGATGACCTATGGGGATACGTACACACTACCCAATATTTTACCTTTGGATGATCGCACGTTAGCTCCCAGCAATTGTTTTGGCGCGTTGTCCCCCGGTTAGTAAACCAGAGCCACAAGTGCCGAGAATACGTGACGGATGCAAGCCGAGGGATATCGAGGTGAGTATCAAAGCTCCTGATTTAGACATTGTGACCGATGAACCTATGGAGTTTGGTTACCCCGGTGTCTCATGAACGTAGGCTCCAACATTGGCGGGAGGGACACGCCACCAATACGCCACCACGAACCTAAAAGTGAACTCGAACAAGAGGTAGATCGATATAGCAATACATGCGCTAGAGTGTATATGGTAAAGATAGGACGGCCGAGGCCCTCTTTAGACGCGGAGAGAGTCCCCATGTGTACAAGGTTCGGGAACAATCCGGGATGAGACAATCTTAAAATATTAAGCGCAAATTATATTGAGATCGACCTTAACGCATGTCCGTCATCAGTCATAAACTATACAAATTATAGGTTTCTCCACTCCTGCCCCTAGTCACTTCCAATCGCACATAGGTTTCAAGGAACCCTTGCTTGTATCACATTCCATGCTGACAGTTTTCTTGATCCTTCTAATCTAAGTGCTCTTCTTTGCCGCCTCACGCTCGGCCTTGCGCAGAGCACGTTTTCGGATGGATTCGTGGAAAGACCTGTTTTGTGAAACAACAAACGACCCCATAACACCGGTGACTGAGGTAAGGAACCAGGCCATGATACCGTGGCTCCAGTATGGCGAAGAGGTGTACGCATACGAGGGAGATCCGCCACTACGGCCGATCTTGGAGAGAACGGAGCGCACAAAAGCGCGGGGGGTTGGGATGGTAGCTGATGCGCGGCGAATCTTAGACATCGCAGAAGTGATCAGGTAAGCCTGGACGAGCTCAACAGTCACGCCATGAGGGGCCAGCTCCGAACCCAAAGAGGTGGACCATTGCTGCAAGAAAGCCTTGCTTCCAGAGTATGTGGCCAGGAGAGGAGTTGGCAGAAGACCACCGAAAGAACCCATGTTCAGGATCAGGCCGCGACGACGCTGGATCATACCGGGGACGACGAGCTGGGTGACGCGTAGGGTACCGGTGCAGTTGATTGTGATGATGTTGTTCATCTCTTCGGAAGGAGTCAAAGCGAAGGGAACGGGGATCGAGTGGCTCTGGCCGACGTTGTTGACCAGGACGGAGACGTCCAGCTCGGAGACCAGCTTGTTCAGGGCTGCGTAGTCCTCGTCGGCATTGCGCGCGAAATCCATGGCCAGGATCTTAGTTTCTACATTGGGGAACTTCTTGGTGAGTTCCTCGGCCAGGGCGACCAGCTTCGACTCAGTACGCGAGACCAATACGAGGTTGAACTTGGCCTTGGCCAGCTGAAGCGCAAATTCCTTGCCCAGACCATCAGAAGCACCAGTGACCACGACCCAGCTGCCGGGGGGGCCGAAAGAGCGAAGCTAAGGAGAATACATGTTAGAATCAAGATACAGTGAGCTTTGAACTATCGTAGAGCCATACCGGTTTACCCGGGAGAATGAATAGACTCAGGATCACCCGCAAGAAGCTCCAAACCTTACAACCGATGGCCAGACCACCAGTAGCAAGGAGCACGAGGGCTCCCAGGGCAGGAAGGCCCTGCGGAAGATGCTCTGGCCATTTCGAGAGACATTCAATATGCTTGGAAATCTCCATGTTGTATATGCGGGTCCTAGCAAGGATATGTAAGACGGAGGGATACTTAAGGGAGAAAAAAAAAGGTGAGGGAGCTTGTTGGGGGTAGATCAGTGCCAAGAGTCACCCACCAACACCTCGGTCGCTCTCTTCACAAATCAATCATCCCAGCATTCAAAGATCCGCGACTTCAGAATGGATCAATTGGTTCAATTCATCCCTCCTTTTGAGGGCCTGCTGCCCAAGTGGCTTGTTTTCGTTTGTGATCCCTCTCGTGCGACACGGTCCCCGCTAATCCCCCCTTGTCTAGGTCTCGGTCGTCTCTGCGGTCAATAGCCTGCAAGCCTATGCCTCCGCCGACTACACCTCGAAGCTTTACACCAATGGCTCTCTCCCCGTAGAGCCTCTTTCAGGGCGCGTCTTCGGGACCTGGACTCTCCTCTCCGCTGTGGTGCGCCTCACCGCCGCCTACAACATCAACAACGCCGTCGCGTACGATCTCGCCATCTGGACCTATGCTATTGCGCTCGCGCACTTTGTGGGAGAGCTTGTGGTTGGCAATGCCAGTCTGAAGGGTCGTGCTATGAGCCCCTTGATCGTGGCTTCGTCCTCAGTGGCTTGGATGCTGACCCAGCGTGACGCGTATCTTGGTGCTTAGACGCGCTGAGAGCGTGTTTGATTCCCCTTGGTGAACCTACTATACCTATTGTACTATAATGTACTCATCATCCACCCATGAAAATCATTAATTGTACTTGGAAGGCCGCAATGACTTCCGCTATAGTCATACGTCACAATTGGTTTTCGAACGATCATATCAAGAATGCATATAAAATTTAATTCTACATTATTTTTTTTTCGAGCTTCCATCAAACATGAATTATTCACGCTGAGATTACCGGACTGACTAGAAATCTTACTCCAGCTTCTTGCGGTACAACTCACCACCACAGCCGCGTAAACGAGCGGCAGCTTGCTCTGGGGTGATATCACGCTGAGGCTCAGCCATAAGCTCATAACCAACCAGGAACTTACGCACTGTCGCACTACGCAGCAGAGGCGGGTAGAAATGCAAGTGCAGGTACGAAGCCTCAACCTCCTCGTCAGTGCCTTCAAGCGGTGCTTGGTGAATACCCATGCTGTAAGGGAAGTGGGTCTCGAACAGGTTGTCGTAGCGGCGAGTGATCTCCGCGATGGCCTCCGCGAGTAGAGTCTTGTCGGCATCGGTCAGGTCAACAAGCGAGCGCTTGTGAGTCCGACTGACAATCATGGTCTCGAAAGGCCAAGTGGCCCACCAGGGGCAAACAACGACGAATCCTTCGTTCTCAAAAACAACGCGCTCCTGCTTCTTGCTCTCCAGTGCGGCGTAGTCCTCCAGCAGATGGCTGCCACCGTGCTCCTTGCGATATCGCTGCAGCTGCTCCAGCTCGGCTGCGGGCTCTTCGGGCAGAGTGCTAGTAGTCCAGACCTGACCGTGGGGGTGTGGGTTAGAGCAACCCATAGCGGCGCCCTTGTTCTCGAAAATCTGCATATAGCGGTACTGCTCCCTTGGCTTAGTGATGTTGGCGTGGGGTGAGGTTGGTTGGATGGTGGTGGGCGGGGCATTCGTAACAAGTGGCGATTTGGGCGACAGATGAGCGGTATAGATCTCAGTCCAGGCATTGATGACAGGGACAATCTCAATGGGCTTCAGGTCGGCTAGGGTAAGGTTGTGTGCCGCGGAAAAGGTCAAGACATAGCATTTGCCAGTCACGGGCTCGGCCCTGAGGAAACGCGATTCGAGATCTTAAGAGCTGTAAGCACCGATCTATACTATCCATTGAACGGGGTTATATACCATCTCCTGTGTTGCCATCATACGCGGCTTGTTCCTCCTTCACCGCGCTGTAGTCATTGACGAAGACAAAGGTGCTATCATACTTCGGGTTGGTGTCACCTTGCGCGCGCTCGTTGCCTGGGCACAGGTAGCATTTGGGGTCGTAAGCAGGAAGGGTGGTCTTCGAGGGGCTCTCCTGCGCTCCTCTATTACAATATCGCTTAGCCAATCTCTCCCGAATTGATGCGCAATGGCACGTCGACTTACTGCCAGGGACGCTTGGTCCGGTGAGGCGAAACCAGGATATGAGAACCGCGCAAGGGATTGTATCTCCGGTGGGAGATATCGTCAAGAACGTTGGCCATATCGGATATACTTCAAGAGGTACCTTGTGGGAAGAAACGGCGGCCGTCAGCAGCGCGCATTGGATATTAAAAGAAAGAAAAAGCCCCGCCGTCCGAGCAGGGTTGCTTCTCAGCGGGGGTGGACGCGGGGTCTCCGAGCACTGGCAGAAGTGGCAGCGCTAGACTACAACAATCCATAAATAAATGGATCGGTTCCTTGGAAATGCGGGATTAATATCATGTAAACTACCGCTATAATCACGATCATTGGCAGGACACAGACAGCGCTTAGAGGCCAGTGGCGCCCTGGCTGACACGCTGGGGCTCGGTGAGCCGTATAGGAATCGTTCGGGTTCCCGCGCTCGGCAGCCGGGGTTCGTCTGTTTGAATTACTCCGGAGGTCAATTTGAGGGTATCTGCTGTTCTAGTATAGATGACCAGCATCGGATACATCTTAGTCCCTTCTTCCTTTCCTCCCTTCTTTACTTCTTCCCTTCTTCCCTTCTTCACTTGTTCGCCGACAGCCGGGATGACGTCACGTGGTATCTCCTGAGCCAGTGGCACAGGGACAAGGACGCTGCATCAGACGATATGCACATATCAGCTAACTCAGGAGCTGCGTCTTTTAAGTCGGATTCTTTCGCTCTGCTTCGTTTCCCTTGAATATCTCTCCAGACCAATAGAACATGTTACCACCAGAAGCCTTTCCCGCGCATCCTACGTCCCCGAAAATCACGGTGGACACATTACCGAATGAAGTGAGCCTGAGGGCGATAGCAATCCTTCCTGATGTTTTCTAACCTTGTGAAGATTTTAAGCACAATACTCGTAGAACTACCAACGCCGGCCTTGATATCACTCACGTGTGTCTCGTATCATTTCCAGGCAGTCGCACTCACTGTCCTTCAATCGCGCGAGCGTCACCTCGAGGGCCGTGAAGATGTTCACCTACATTTGACTTGGTACACTCCGGCAAATGGGGTTATCAAATCCCCCTTCGAGCTCAAATATCTCGGCACAGCTGAATGCTCCAGCATGAATAACTGCCTTGTGGACTGTGAGACGGATGCAAAGAGGTTTACCAATATGTACTCGCGTTTTGGCCCTGGTACAAATGTGGGGTTTTTTCACGTAACAGGTAGGCCCTCGTGAGAGGTATAAATCGACATTGAACTAACAAATGCCGAAAGAAATGGCGGATCCAACTGACCATGTCCAACTGGACTGGTTTGAGAGCTTTTGTCAATTCTGTATGAAGCTGGAACTGGTCATGATACGCGACCGCAAAAATCCGCACTCGAAGAATTTGACCATTGAGAATGGTATCATTCGTTTTCATAGGATTGATTTAAATCCACTCGAGGGTGCAAAGACCAAGAATTTCCATTGTCATGTATTCGATGAACAAGAGAGGATTTGCTGGGTGGATCGAAAGAGGACTATCGGGCTAAAGGTCAAAGTCAGAAGACTATCAGCACTGACAGGGATCCCCGACTATAATCAGAATGGTCAAGCAGAACAGTATGAAATTACTCTAAAGGGTACGTATGAATCAGAATTCGACAAACTCAACCCCGCTAAATTAATCAGAACTACTCTTCCGAACGACTCGCTTCCTAGCTGGTGTCGAAGACGTGGAAGACCATGGCTTTGATAATCGGTGGGAAGTTATCGTCTTGCATGGTCTATAGATGACGAATTCTGTAGATTTTCTTTCCGCGCGTGGTATGTGATCATTTAGCGTTGAAAACAGGCAAATTGAACCCCTAGAGCCAATTGAGATAGAACAACAATATATTATTTAGGAGCTGAATATTAAGAAGAAATGTTAGTATCGCCTGGGATCTTGGCCTTTGGTATATTCAGATAGAACCATCCAGATGTATCCTTCTAGCCAGTAAGTAGGGCAGATCAACATTGCAATCATCAATCGCAGTTGTATTGATTTCCTGGGCGTCCAACCACAGACGGTTCCAATCAATTATAACTACAAATTTATTAAACGGAGTCCGATTGATTGGGTGGACCAATTTCGTTCAGATGAAGAAGATAAATAAGATGGTCTAGAATAAACTCAGGAATTGGTCTTCGGAATTAGGTTGGAAATTTTTCCAGTGGTCTTCGGAGATATTGTTGAGAGTGTAGGTTGTTATTGAACACCAATGTTTGTTACATGTAAGGCATCCAACGATTTTCCTTCCCCTGGCTATTTCTCGTCACATTTTTCGCTCTTCGACATCAAAAAGACATTCTTGAGAGGTTTAGACAAAAATTGACTAGCGCAGGACTCGACCCTGCAATCTCTCGCACGAGTCCAGCGAGTCCGACACCTCTATAGAGGAGACTTCCCTCCCCTGTCGGCGGTATAGTGCCAGTTATCTATATTCCAGTCTACATAGGCGTGGAAAGATGCATTCAGGCGAATTCCTGTAAAATAGGGATCGGAAATAGTAGAGAAAACAGGGGTTTAAGCTTGGTAAGGAGCAACGATAGCTTAGGCCTTTAGGGAGTCTACTACGGAACGTAAGATAAATAATGACGAAACAAAGTTAGAACGACGACGAATAGTTTGATCTCAACTCTATTGTCAAAACTAATCCTTTCTTCAGATCTTAGGACTACTGAGATATAGATATGGTAAATACTTTTGATTTTTCTAAAAATCTATGCGAAAAGACTGCACTGCTACTAGCATTACTGGATTTTCACCTTTCCTTTTCAATCCTGGTTGCAAAATTGAGAGTTTTTTCATATATTCAGGCCAGCTGGCCTAATGGCTAAGGCACCCGTTGTAAGTGTCGAATTACTATTCGCTGTCCTATCGTGTATACTAACAAGATTCCCTAGTCCGGTGCGGGAGATTGCAGGTTCGAGTCCTGCGTTGGTCGAGTCAACCTCTTTTTTTTTTGTTATTTTCTTGCTATTTAGACCTCTGTATTGGGCTGGGCTAAGCCCTCCTATCCGACCCCTGACCTAATCTACTCTGGGCTATAGGCCTCAGTCTAAATCCCAACCCAACCTACAGTATTGTAAACTACGGCGTGGAGGATTAGTAGGCAGTCCTTGATCAGGCTCAGCGTGTTTGCGTTTCTCACGTCCATTTAGGACGAGCCTTCTGTTCCATGGAGATCTTTTTTTCTTCAGTCTTGTTATCTCCATTATTGAGCGTGTCTTTCGAATTTATTGCATTCCTTACGCTATTTGAATTGCCTCCGGTGGCAAGTATGATATTCCCAATAGCCTATTTCTCTTCTTCAATATAGTCCTGGCATTTATAAATATGCTGGCTAATAGCTTTACTATACACCAGGGCTGTAGAACTCTGCATGATTTATGTTGTTTGAAACCTATTGAAGTCTATTAGCCCACCAATAGGCCCTGGGCTGTGGTCCTTGGAGAGGCCTAATTCCCTTCTACAGTAGTCAGACAGAAGGCGGGAGCAGGTAAGCGAGATACTAGCGCGATATTAGCGCCATAGCGAGATGGTGGACTTCTGAATAGCTTCAAGTACCAGCAGCGACGGGCAGAGATCGGAGAACATGTAGCGGTGTGGGCTTACCGGCCTTAACGTGATTCAGAGACAGTGTACCACGCATCAACAGATGGGTGTTTACGAAGGAGAAAGATGAAGGCAGCATAAGAAATTATTTGAGCTTTGTTGGTTTTTTTCGACGACACAATACTAAATTGGCTTAAGCGGAGCATTTTATGGGGACCCACATCGTGGGTCTTTTGTGATCATTTCAGACCAGGCGTGGGTGAATTTCGGTGTACATACCTTTTCATTTATATTTGAACGTGCAATGTTATCTTTCTCGTATATCCCTCTGAGTATTCAAATTTGTGTGACTTGGTGTGTACAAGTCTTATTGTTCGCGGCATTGGAGAGCAAGAGATTTCATGTACTACGTACATACCAAGATATATGTATTTGAAAACACGCAGGAATATACCTAGGTACAGCGGAAAATCCCTGAGAACTTTCAAATACAAATGAATGGATATGTACATTCACCAAATTCCAAAATGCCCATGTTAGAAACATAACATGTAGCCACATCCATGGATGGTGAGGGCCCTCATATGCAATATTTTGGTGGTCTTCTTCTTATCCACGAGTAGGAGGATCGATCAGATTTGGTTTAACTTGAATATATCCATGGAATCCGAGTGATATGGATTAAGGGAGTTTCAAAATTATCTAGTTCTTATGCCATACACAATTGCAACTGGCGGTCACCAGGAGGGAGCATTGAGGGTTGGTGAAAGAAAGATACAGAGCCACCCAAGGCTCGAGGCGCCTGAGCTCGCCCACATAAAAGATCCAACTAAGGAGCTTCCCACGAGGGATCAAATGTCATGCCTGATGGGCTTGCTAAGCTTAACAATATGATGAAAGGTTGGGCACCTTGACACTACATTAGCCCTCCAACATGGCGTGGAGACATAAAGCCTCACCCCAAACGTCGCGGTGAAGCGGACCGTCATTTCTAACGAAGGAACTGCTCTACCACCTTATATACTTATTATCATTTTTTTAAGTGGCTGATGTAACAATGTAGCAAGTAAGAGAGGAGATCCGTTTAGTAAGTCAGCGGCTCTCGCAGGAGTACTTAATAGCCCCTATACTGAATTCCATTTCTTGTACTGTTGGTTAAAACCCGACAATTGAAGATTGCTATACCGTTGGAAACTTATTGTCTCCTTACCAAGTACACCTCGGATAGAATAGAGTCCTAACTGGTGTACTGGGGACACAAATTGTCCGAGTCGATGTGATCTATGTGGGACCGTTGATATGCGGTGGCAACTACAGACGTTGTAAAAGATTTCGGGATGAAACAATACTGGCACAGACCATGCTCGGTCATTTTAAAATTCAGGTATATGAAGATTTAAAATGTTGGTATCCCTGTCTCCCTTCCTACTCGATAAAGCACCATGAACCAAACCTGGAAGGATATCTTGCTAAGTATCTTTACGAACCTCGAAGCTGTGATGGAGTGTACCTAGGGTGTACCTCAGTAGATTCTACTCTTTACAGCAGTGTCCTATTCTACACCCCTATGAGTGGGTGTATATATGAAGACTACACGAGGCAATTTCATCTGTGGCGTTGCCCCTTGCGTGCCTTTCACAATAGAGATCGGCGGAGATATCTCTCCAAATAAGCATCGGAGCATTCCTGCCACACGGCAAGATCACCAAGCCACAGGCACACGGTTGGTGGGTTCCAAGGAGCAGCATTCCCTAGGAGAGTTATTGAGGAGGGTAAACAAGCGTCTAATACAGTGATGGGCCACAATTTCTCCTGCGAAGCTGCCCCTTCATCCCCGCGACAACAGAATGTGACTCAAGGGATCACCCGTATATAACAAGCCATCCTGCTCGAATCCCTGGTTTCCCTCGACTTTTTCGCATTCCGAAGACTCTCGTTAAGCCCCTTCTTTTTTTTCGGTGTCGCTTGTCGACCGTGACTTTCATTCAGTGCTACAGAAGACAGAATTGCCAAAATGGTTAAAACCTCTTACGCTATTTCGCTTTTCACAGCGTCAGCCTTAGCTGCTCCCCTGCGACAGCCCCCCCGCGATGGTGGAGAGAACCTGATCGGTGCCGGAACCGCGAATGGTGTCGTCAATGACGCGGTGAATGGTATTGTAAGAAAGTTGACACCGCGCGACGAGGCAGAACACGGAACTGGACATGGTAATTTGATTGACAAGCTGCCATTCGTTGGTTCGCTACTTGGAGGAGGTGTATGTAATTTGACGATCCTTAGTTTGGAACGGTACTGACAATGATCTTATAGGGAAAGGATAAGCGCCATGTTGACGAGCGCTCATTCACAGGAGACTTGAGTAACCTCCCAATCTTGGGTGATATCTTTGGAGGTGTATGTATAGCTACCGGCAGATCATGTTTCACATGATTAACGTATTGAACAGGACCAAGCTCATCCACAGAACACACCCAAAGGCAAAGATACCCAAAAACACGAGGCTCGGTCTTACACCGATGAGCTGAGCTATCTTCCTTTTATTGGGGAGCTATTTGACACAGTATGTTATATTTATGTTATTCAGAGAGAATCAAGGACTATATATCTGACCCATAGCAGAAGCAGAATGCTGGACAAAACGCTGGCCAGAACGCCCACCAGAATGAGGGCCAGAACGCTGGGCAAAACGCCGGTCAGAATGCCGGTCAAAACGCGCACCAAAATGAAGGCGAAAACGCTGGACAAAACGCTCATCAGAATGCTGGCCAGAACGAAGGCCAGAACGAGGGTGAGAATGCCGGCCAAAACGATGGTCAGAACGACGGCCAGAATGATGGCGAGAATGAAGGCCAGAACCAAAAGCGAGGCCTCACTAGTACTATCCAAAACTTGCCATTAGTTGGGTCTCTTTTTGGTGGTGATTCAAAGAAGCCTGGTCCTCCTAGTGGCCACCATCAGACCCGTGAGGTTCAAGGCGAAGTCCACGGCCTGTTGGGATTCGTTCACCAATTGACCAGCGGAGGTGTACGTAGTCCTATAATAATTGTTCACCTGGTCACTGACACTGTTTTAGGCTGAGACTATGAGCCACCGTCGTAGCCTCATCGATGAGGGCTATGACTTCGCAAAGGATGCCGCTGCTGAGGCAGAAGACCTCTCAGGCATGAGCGGAGTGAGAAAGTTGCTTGTAAGTTACTAGACGGCCAACTGATAAAATATATTCGCTAACCTTAATATAGAACAGGCGTGATATGGCCGAGGAGGAGGACGATAAGCCAGCTGAGAAGCCCGCCAACAAGCCCGCCAGCCAAGAAGGCCAAGGCAAGAAAGGCGAAAGCAAGGGCTCCAGCAACCCCCTTAAGGAACTTGCTGGTGCGAGCGGCCTGGGAGGTATCTTTGGCAATGCCCACCACGGGCTCGGTCTTTTCCCAGTAAGCTAAACAAGATCTGCTCATATTAAGTACGATTCTAACGGGAGGACAGATGCATGGCCGCCGTGATGCCACCCAGCATGAGGCTCGTGGAGGAGCCCCCATCCAGGGATCTACTCTAACCGACGTTCTGCTTCAGGGTGGTGCTTTGGGTAAAATCACAAAGGCACTTTCTCCTGCCAAGCCTGCCTCAGACCCTAAGAAGGTTGGTGATGGCAGTACCATTGCTCCTCCCCCCAAGGAAGCCACCCACGGCAAGGCTAAGGGTGGAAGTCACGGAGCTGCTCACTAATGGAGAAGATCGTGATATCTAGATGGTAGGATGATTTTATTCTTTCGTTGAGAATGATCCGAGGTATTCAAATTGTATTTCTGATTGGTTTGATATCTTCTTTCTTCGATGCGTCTTCGACGCTTCTTGGCCCTTTAGTTTTCAAATAGCTGGCACATACCTCGTTCAAGAGTCAATATTATATGTTTTGTCGTTCTCGGTTTTGAAATAAATCTCAAAAATTAATTGAACCATATACTTATCTAAAGAACCTTGCACGCTGGCTAGCACGGTTTAAGGATATGCGATGTGAATTCAGCTAGTTTTTCAAACACAGGGCTCCTTGGGTGTTAAAATCTCCCAGAATGAAGAGCGTACCAATTTCGAATCAACCATCCACCACCAAAAGCAATGCTATCATCAATCAATCGTTAAAAACAAAGGAAACAACAAAACACCGGGATCATAAATCATTTCACAGTTGCGCTGCATAACAATGCCGCCTGAGGGTATCAAATCATTAGACGCAAAGAAACGAAGCAAGCCACCAAGTCCATCGATAAGAAGAGGTCCGTACCAAGTCCGAAAGTATTCGAACGTACGCTGGGATATACCTCAGTTTATGAGAAGATACGTTCCTGTATATCTTCAGATCCATATGACTTGGTATGGCAGCACAAATAAGCCAGCCATAAACCAAACTACTGTGTTCAGTCAAACTCCATCTCCAGATCATCCACCTCCACCGTCGTCCCCAACGCCTCTTTGCCTTCTCGGATCATGGCTTGTAGCTGCTTATTCAACCGTTGTATGCTCGCATCCTCTTCACGCTCCTTGCGTCGCATCTTCGCAGCATAACGTTGCATATCAGCAGACCCGGGCCCGTCCCTTGCTCGTGGAGACGCAGCACCTGGATTCTTCGAGGGGGTGGATGGTCTCATTTGCGCAGCCGGTCTCTTGCCCATCCGAGGCATCACCGCTGATCGACGCCGGGGACTCGAAACCTGGTAATTCCGGCGCGCTTTCACTGATGGACTGGCATCGGGATCGTCTCCTTCGTATGGACCCGCTGCTCCGTTGGGTACAACCACCCAGCTCCGTTCGATATCACTCTCTTCTTCTGGGAACTGCCCCGGGATCGGTGTGCGAATGAACTGCTGTTCCTTCTCTGCTGATTGCCACTGCGGATGGAACCGTGCTGGCGCTCCAGGAGTCATGTCGTAGCCTTGTCCTCCCCCTGCATAGAATCCTCGAAATGCACCGGACCAGCATATATCTAGCACCTTGCCCACCGCATTAATGACTGTACGACCCCAACCTGGGCGGTGTTCAGATGGAGTTGCGGTCTCTTCTGCTGGGGATGCGATACAGGAGTCGCGGCGACTGCGTTTCCGGCTCGTGACGTGGGCCTCGGGAGCTGTGAAGTCGACACTCCCATCAAGGGATGGTGGGAGAAAAGACTCCCGGTAGCGATTTGGACGATAGTCCAGTTCGGCGGGTTTGCGTAAGTCATCTGTTGCGACTGCTTGACTGTCACTTGGGAGAATGAGCGGCGAAATGCCGCGAATATCGGGATCGAATTTTGTAGAGAGCTTTTCTGTGTCACGGCGAGGGCGCTTGCGACTGACTGAAAGCGACTGAAGAGATGAAGAGGCGGAGGCTGGTGACGGAACTTGATAGAGGTGAGATTGAGCGCTTGTGAAATCAACCTTGGGCGGAGAAGACGCCTGCTGGAAGACAGCAGGCATATCGGGCATGATGGGAGCAAAGAAGACGACCAGAAATAAACTCAGAAGCCGGAGAGAGGGCTCTCACCCGAAGGTTGGAAGCTTTACGGAGGATCCAAAAAAAAAGAAGGTGGAGGATGTGCATGAAGTCGATTACCCCGATCGGTCTAGTCCTGTCCTGGGTACGGAGGACGTTCCTATGACAACAAATCTCCAGCTGAGACAAGAGCGCAGGGATCTTGCTCGGGGGACTCCTCGCTTTGTATTCTTTAGATCTGATTCACTATTCTCTATTAAAGTCGCTGGCTGGTCCACTGAACTCCCGCTGCAGCCAATCCTTTCTGTCCATCCACCAAAACACACCACCCCTCTCCGCCATCTCCGCCGTCACCCGCAATGGCTGCCTCAAAGTGGCCATGAGCGTATTCAAGTACCTGGTCATCAAATGTCCCGGGCTGCAACCAAACGGCTGGGATCCCCACCGAATGAGCCTCCTTGAGCAATTCGATAGTCACCCAGGGAGGGGTAACCACAGACAAGGAGGTCTGGGTGGGCGAGGGCAGTCCAGCGGGCGAAGCAACAGTTGGGTAAGTCCGCGAGGGGAAAGTGATTTCTTTAGCCCGAGGGTTGAGTGGTGTGACGGGCAGTGAATGCTGGTGATACCATGCAAGAACTAGAGCCTGTGAGTTAGAGACGACAAGAGGTGCGATCGTTCGACTCACTCTTATAACCAAACTTATTGGCGTCTTGGCTCGCTCCAGCTACCGCAAAGCGCGGGGAAGTGAAGAATCGCTTGACAGCATCCGCCATGACGTAGATTGACGAGGAAAGCTTCTTGGATATGGAAGTAAGAGAGTGAGGGTGTTGGAGAGTATTTGGAAGTTGATAAGTGCTCGAAAGCGATGGAACCTCGGCATTCGCCGCAAAATCACATCACCACTGCTCACGCTTCGGAGACTCCCTTCTCGGGCCCCGCTAAACATTTGGTTGGGCCACCATAGATATCGGACTAGTTCGGTTGGAGTATTTCTAACAAAGCATATGTTGGTAGTTTGATAAAGGGAATTTTATTCTAGTGGATCAAGTTAGACCACAGTTGGTCAATTGGGTAGGAGAGCTGTCGAGTCTATTGACGCAATATTATTCTACTGAGCTATTATCTCCTACTAACTGAGCAGTATCCATGGATGAAGATTGGTATTTCAGATATGTAGATGATTAGGATTATCGACTCTTATTATGTATACTCTCTATGTACGCTTTTTATCGGCCAGGCCGTGGAAAAGAAGCCTCTGTTTCATCATCTGTACCTCGAAACAGCCAATGGTGAATCCACGTCCCCTATCTCGTCGTTATCATCATTACCATCATCATCATACAACCCAAATTCATCATCTTCGTCAAAGCCAGGGATATGTACAGCAGGAGACGAAATTGGACTCTGCGCGATGCGCGGCCGCGATTTGAAAACGCTAGCATATTCCGCATCCTCTTCGAAGAGTTTATCTTGAGGGGTTGTAGCACCAGATCGAACGTGCGCTGAGGATTTGCGAGGCGTCTCAAATTGACTAGTAGGGAAAGAAGGCCGTGCACCTCGGCGCTGGCGAGGTGCTGGTTCGCGAGGCAGTGGCGGAATGAGAGACATCGATTTTCTGGTGCGTTCAGCTAGGTTGTGGTTCGTATTTGAGGTGGTGATTTTGGCAGGTTCAGGATCTGGTGTAAGGCGGACAATTGGAGGTGATGACTGCCTACTATCCGACTCGGATTTATAATGTGATGGATCCGACTTTAGGGAAAGAGTAGAGTTTTCGATATCAATGGAAGGCGACGTCGGTTCAGAGATGTGTGGGCTGGGCTTGGTTGTCGCGATGGCTGGCTCTTCCGTCTGCAAAGCATCAGACAGCGAGTTAAGTTTGTTATTGCGAGACCCGCCGTTGATATGAGAGATAGCTTCAATCACAGTGGACATGAAAGATCTGTCATACTCCGCGAGGGCCCTTCTATGCTCGTTGGGTTGTCGAACAGTCTTCGAAATACTTGCGACATTGAGAGTTTGATGATCACGAAAAACTACACGAGCTTCTTGTGCAGCTTTACCGATATCCTTGTCATCACCTCGATTCTTCACAAGCATATCGTTGAACTCATGCCATCTGCGTAATCGGCCCCGAAGACGTAACACACGTGCTTCCAAATCCACAACCAAGTCCTGCTTGGCGCTGTTGGAAAGAGAATCCACGTTGTTTTCTGCTGCTTGGGCCCAAGCTTTAGAGAAGGGAAGCTCTAGGAATGAATCCGTGCTGCTTTGAGCTCCTCCATCGAGTATCGCAGTAGCCCATTCCTCGCTTCCAAGCCAGTTTGCGCGAAGCTCCCGCGCCAAGCTATTCGAACCGGTATTAACATCACCATGTATCCCATTCGATTCTCTTTCAGCCCGTTCGGCAAGTTCCACTTTCTTATCGCCCAATAACTGAGAGAATTGCTCGTAGGCTTCATGTACCCGTGCGCGGCGTGATCCCGACGTACTCAAAGAAGTTTGGTGGGCGATTATGAGAGGAACTATGTTCTGGTAGTCCACAGGAGTTATGGAAGACGCCGTAGCTATGTTCATTGCGGGGTTCCAGATCATGCCCCCCGCAGAGACTGTGACCAGCTTACGGAGAACTGCGGTGGAGAATGTTGCCAGTAGCTCGTCGAATTTCTCCCCCTTGCAGTCATCCAGCATCGTCTTTCGTAGTATAGTTTCTCGACCAAGGTCGCCATTTTTCTTCAAGTCTGATAAAGCGCGGAAAAGTGCCGCACGAAGGTTGACAGACTGGAGTGGCTCTAGAGGTGGGAAGAAGGGTCGGAGTTTCTGCGTACGTATATGTTAGTTGCGGAAATTGGGCAATGGTTCTATGGTCACCCACATTTTGGGCTCCCTCCGGATCCCAGATCGTGAATAGGTAATATAAAGCCCATTCTACAAGGCGGAGGCGCTGGCGCTGGTTCTGCGAGGACGGAGACAGGGAGCGGAGCGTGATATCAGGCCAATCCTCTCGCTGGTCCAGGTGGAGAAGCTTCAAATTTCGAATGAATACTGTTAGATGAGGTGGCCCCGACCAGTCCAGAGGCTTTGGACGCGCTGGCCTTGAGGCAGCCATGGTGTGAGCGAGGAGCAAGACCTCCAAACGTGCGGTGTAAACAAATCGCGATAATGGGGGTTTGCATTGTTTGTTCCTCGTTCGCTGGTTCCTCCGCATATCAGGTCACGGGGTTTACAATATCTCCCCGTATGGCGTGGAAGGATTCGCCTTCATCTTTGTGAGAATTCCTGGTGACTGGGCATCTATGGGATGGGGTTCTTGCAGTCTATGAAAGACTGCAGCTATGCTTGATCCGGCTGCACATACTATATTGGACAGGAGGACCGTGCTGTGTTTTTACATAGATCTGGAGTGGAGGCACTAAGACAATCTCAACATTAGAAATGACCGCTGATTGCGCTATCTGAATTTGGTTTTCATAGATTACCCAGGGTGGACGATGGATTCCCACTGTGCAGCATGGATCGCTCGCCCATCTAAATTTATGAAAGCTCCAGATTGGATGCCTGGTAAGGATGTCTCCAAAAGATTGAAGATTGCTTCACATGATTCTCTAGGCCCTAAATTCATGAAATACATCAATTCAAGCACATATAAATGAGCATGTCCTCTGCGGAGTTTATAGAGAAAGCCAGCCACTCCGAAAAGCACTAAGTGAGAGGTTGGGAAGAGGCTACGCCTCTCTTGGCCAAGCTATGAAGATCTTGCAAACCTCCTAAATGATCTATCACGGAAATTGGGTTGGTGGCAAGGAAAATAATCTGCCGAGTAAATCCTAGTACATCTTATAGAAGCCCTTCGGAGGTCCTAGACACTCTTTCGCGACCGGGGCTGTCTTTTCCCAGAGACATCGCCTTCGATTAGCTGTAAATCTAGCCTGGGGTGTACTTCAATTTCATGGAAGCTGGCTCGAGTCTCAGTGGCAAGCTTGTGATATCATTGTCAACACCAGTTCAACCAACCCGAAATTCTCGTCGATAGTCCGTATGTTCTCTGGGATTTAGAACATGGGGGTGGTAGCTACAGTATGTGCCAAGACCTACTGCCAACGGCCTTGATCCGAAGTGAGGTTTTATTTCCCCTCGGCTTAGCTCTGATCGAGCTTTCATTATGCCAGAATCTGGACAATCTTCGCAATCTGGAAGATCACGGCCATTAAGCGATCCATTCCAGTGTTAAAGTTGCTGCTCATCTGCTGCCCTTTGTGAGGATGTAGAGCGGGGATAAGTACATCAATGCAGTGGAGTGGTGTCTGTTCTGGAGAGGCTGCAAGGAGCCCCACGTTTGGAAAATGAACAGATGCAAGAGGAAGTCTTCCGGACAATTGTCCTACCGCTGATTGAGATCTTGAGGAGTTTTGAAGGAAAATCCCCATGATTTGTCATTAAGATCTCGTGTTCCAATTGGAAGCGAAACACGAAACGTGCCCAACTCTGGCGAATTAAGGGAGTTTGCGAGATACTAGTCTCCCCCCCCATCTGGTATAGCTTGTACTCCATACTGTTGCATAAGTGTACGTGTTTCATCTTGATATTGTGGATGATCAGCACAGGAAGACCCGGAAGCTCCCAGGGCCGCATTGCCCCGCAGGAGACCAAAGCCTCAATCCCGAAGTCCGATCGCCATCAGCTTATAAATGAGTCATTGAGCATCTGGCTCTTAATTCCTCTCGTCCTTCTTTGATTAAACTCCAATTGGAATCCAATTGTACGAAACCCCATCATCCACAATGGTCTACTCATTCTACGACGGCACAGTCCCTGTGCTGCAAAGCATCCTCACCACCCTTAAGAATGTGCTCAGCAAGGCAGAGGAACGCCCCGACCACGAGGCCCTGGTTCAGGCTCGCCTGTACGAGGATATGAAGCCATTGGAGTCGCAGATCCGGATCGCAACCCAATTCTCTGAGAACCTCATCGCCAAGTTGACTGGCCGGGAGGCAGTCACATTTGAAGATAACCTCGCTTCCTTTGCTCAATTCCACGAGCGCATCGACAAGGTCCTCGAGTCACTCAAGGGAATTGATAAGGAGTCTGTCAACAAACAGGCTGAAGTCGTCGGCCCCGTTCAAATTGGCCCCTCGATGCATGCTGAAATGTCTCACTCGGCCTATGCTCACGGCATCTGCTTGCCCAACATCTACTTCCACCTCACCACTGCCTATGGTATCCTAAGAAAGGAGGGTATTCCATTAGGAAAATGGGACTACTTTGTGGGTTTTGCGCAATACATGATTCCCAAGGGCCTGGAGAGCCAGGGGAAGTAAAAATCGCGGAGGATATACCCCAGACACAAAAGGGATATCGTGAATGTCTGAGAGGCTCTGCTGAGGGCCAACGGCCTTCTTGAAATGTTAATGATGTAACGAAATCCCCACTCAACCACATTTCCAATATATACATATATATAAAAGGCGAGTTGGATTACCGATCTTGCGCTCTATGCTGTATCAACTATTCTCGAGGCGGCAAATAATGAAGCCATAAAGTAGTGGATCTTGAGGGCCAGCAACTAAGAGAGCAGCCGTCTCTAAAGTGACGGAAAGGCGTCTCTAGCGCTATAAGCTATTGGTTTCAGCCTCATACCTCATTTTCAGAGGCCTTATATTCTGAATTTAAATCACAAGACTGCATTAATGCAGTTTTAAAATAAGATCCTAGTGTCCAGGGCTAAGCCTCCATCTTATGGAACCAAGCAAGTTTCCCATTCATCGGCTCTGCTTTATTAATATAGTCCAGAACTCGAGCCTTTCGGAACTGGGGTGAGATAGCAAAGTCCAAAACTATGTTGTCCATAAAGCTTGGAGCCGACAGAAACCTCGAGATGATCCAATTGAAGTAATTGCTCCACGTAGTTAATCGCGTTTCAAAGCTTGAGGTTGCAAGATCGGCCGTTAGCGACGACTGAACAGGGTCCTTCCGAAGTTGCTCGTACTCCTTAAATGTCTCAAGAAGAGAGGCATGGCTGGGGCTTAGAGAAGATGACTGATTTAAAAGCTTTTTAAGGCCATTGCATAGTACAACGACATCTTGGATCCCTCCGTTACAGCCGAGGCCAAGATGGGTTGTGAATTTATGGCAAGAATCACCAACAAGAACGATCCGACCAAGAGACCAGTTTTTGGCAATACCCTCGTGAAGATTTGTCAAGCCCTTCACTTGCATTGTTGGCCAGACATCTCCAAATTTCAAAGATCCAGTGAGGTGGTGATTCGAGAATTCTTGTGCAAGAGATTCCATATTCTCGCTGGTATACCTAGTTCGCTCAGTCGTAGGTCCTGGGAGTTTATCATATAAAAAAGCCCATCCACGCTTCTCCCCACTGAAGTATGCAATAGATTTGTCTTGGGAGTGGGTGTCATATCCTTGACCAGGTCCCGAGGCTGCCGGAAAAGACCCAAAGAGGAGACGATAGTTTGCGACGAAGGGGTCTTCCGGGTCCCAGTCTCGAGTTGGATCGGAAGCGAGAGCCAGCTTTCGCATCAGTCTTCTTGTTTTGCTATGAGCTCCATCTGCCCCAATGATAATAGACCCTTGGTATGTACTACCGTCTGAGCAGGTAGCTTTGACGCCAGCATTGTCCATCTCAATACCAACCAGGTCCTTGCCAGTGAGTATATTTTGCTGGGCCACAGCTGGAAGAGCATCGTATATTAAATTAAGCAGGTCCGCACGATGAAACGCAAGAGCCCAGTGCCCGTGACTGAATGACCGTTGTTAGTAATTTGAACGAGGTAATGGGGGCCTTTTTGAACTTACTTATGGCGAATTCGCTCCCATCTCCTGCCGGCACTGAAGGCATGTCCGTCTGCAGTGAATGTCAAGTGATGAGTGAGTTCATCTCCTATATCCAGTGCTTTCTCTAGAAGTCCGAGTTGATGCAGAACTCTCAATGTATGTGGCCAGACAATAATACTAGCTCCAATCTCCTCGACAATCTGGGTTCTGCGCTCGAGAAGCACGAATTCAATACCAGCGGCGTGAAGTGCATGAGCAGCGATCAATCCAATAGGACCACATCCGATTATAATTACTTTGAAAAGATTTGGCTTCGTCATCCTCGAGAGGCACTACTTAGGCCAATAAACGTTAAATAAGACAACTGGGTATGAAGAAAAAGCATTAAAATTCGCCGAAACTCTAGGTAAGGGAAAAAAAAGAAAAAAGTTCCTGTCAGCTTCAGCTACAAGGGTGGGGATCTTCACAACCCAGGCAAGCTAAATTATAATCCTTGTCCCGCAGGGAGGATGGAGTACACGAGCATTCTCCCGCGTTACATTAGCTGGGCCCAGGAGCTCCGTGTGATGGATTTTCGCAAATCAGGATGGGCACGAGCTCGTCTCCGGAATAAGTGGCATGCCATGACTTTGACCTCGTTTACAATATCCTAATCTGATTTGAAGAGATTTACTCCCGAATGTCGGCTAATCGGAGCATAAGTACCGTCCGCTGATCTTGCTAAGCCCCTCGTAGTCGGAAATCGCAAAACAGTTCCACTGGCTGTTCGTTGAAATAGCGGGTGATCGCTTGGGACTTGAGGATCTACGTGGTCATATTAAACCTCATGTGGAGACGACCTCCCAGGGGGCTTCTTTTCTAACAATGGCCGTTGTGTGCTTCGAGGCTCTCCACCCGTCTACCATACTTTCGGTGGATATTTTGTCTGAGGAAGGCAGCCAAGATCGAGCGAACACGGCTCTGATGTATTCCGTGTGCGATATAAGCCTCTCAATTAGACTAAGGCGAATTTCTGCCAATCCCCTTGGGGATCTCAAATAAATTGCATCTCTGACTCGGTGAGCCTTACGCTCTGTACGTAGTACTCTATCTAAACTCATAATAGACTACCTGGTCTGAAAGACAGAAAGTATTATAATACTAAAATCCGGCACCAGCGCACTGATCACTTCAAGGCTTTTCGACGTCGCAGCCTTGTTTTTAATCCGTTTCATTAGCTTCAGCCTCAACCTTGGAAGATAGCCCAGTTTTTTATGAATAATTCCGTCCAGTCACACATGTATAATTTATAAGTGAGTTTATTCTGAGTTGCTAAGTTTCCCTCTTTATAGAATCTGTCTCCTTTCCTCTGTTGTTCTTTGTCATGCCATCACGTCCTCAGAGTTCCCCTTATATCATGAATCCATGTATTACAGCTCTAAATACTACTAATTGCAAGACAACCCTGCGAAAAGTCCACCATATAGCAATAGAATTACATCGGCTAATTCACTGAGAGGGAGACTGCCAACCCTAATCTTGCATCTCAATAAGGTTGCCACCAGAATCAGTACCCATCAGGAATGTCTCAAGTCCAACATCTCATTGCACCTTCATTGATTGTTCCTTCGCGGCAAGACAAGTCCCAGCTGCCCCTCCTCAATCCTATACATTAAGTGCAGGTCCGGTAGTCTACGTCCATGAGACATTGGCCTTTTTCAAGATAGTGACGTTCTCACTCTTCAGAGAGTCTACTTTTGTACGTAGGTGACCGTACTCCATAGCTGGGGGCTTTTTTTGTTGAGATTATGCTGCTTTGGTAGGATCTTGGAAGTCGCGATATACCTGTGAAGTTGGTAGGGCATTCAGTCAGCTAAATTCATAATAGCCCTGGAGACCTAGGAGTAAGATTATTTCCCCTTTTGTTCATTTCTCGCCACTGATTGTAGAAGCTACCTAGGTATGAACCAGTGAAGGGGGGGGGATCTAAGATTACAAAATAGCAAAATCAGTGTTTGATGACGGTGAAGCCCGGTGCTCTAGAATTGATAAATTGAGTACTGTTCGAATTGATACCTGTAGTGAAATGCATGCTCTTGAGGCTACCTAGTATTCTCTAGCACTAATTCGGGATTGATGAACCATGCTTTTCTTCGCATCATAGCTTTCTGGGTATCGATGATACTCGTTGATGATCTTGACAAAGACAGCTTCCAGCGCCACAAAGACTTTTAAAGGTTATTTCTGCAGATTATCATGCTACTTGACCTTAGCAGATTAGGTGACTTAAGAGCCTATCCCCGAGGTTTCGAGACGAATCTATCATCTCCTTTATTTAATCAGCGTTCGATTCGATCAAAATTGGATTAAATTCGAATATACGAATAGCACGGTAGACCTTGTAAAGCCGCCAGGGGTCGGCCGTCGGCAATTACTATTGGGCATGGGTAATTAGGCACGACATCGCGCGTCGATCAAGCTAGAGCGAAAACTAAAATAAGCTCATAGATCTGCGACAGTGGAAGATTGTTGCAACAGGAAAAAGGGTATCTTTGACATTGGACCGTGAAAAGTATCCTGAGCTATATTACAAATGTCGAATAATCTGTTGCACAGAAGCAAGCATTAAAGGACCGCCATGACATGGAAAAGAGACGAGAAGTGAAAAATGAAACAAGAATGTATGTAGGCACATTATCCCGGATTACCACGGGCCTTATTCTTCTGTCTTTGGCTCCGGTTCAGCCGCGGCTTCACCCTCGGGTTCTTGGGAAGAGTCGCTGGGGCCGTCATTAGCGGGAACAGCAGGAGTTTCCTCACCCTCGCCCTCGCCCTCCAGGGGCTTCTCTGCTTCCGTCTCTTCGTCTTTCTTCTCATCTGCCTGCTCTGTTGACTCCTCCCCGAGCTTTGATTCTTCCGGGACCTCGGTTACATCATGTTCTCGCGCAGTCTCTTCGGGCTTCTCTGATACTTCAGAAGATGTAGGCTCTTCCTTAGACGGTTCTTCAGGAGTCTCTGGGTTCTCTCCCTTGGTCTCTTCCGGCTTTTCCGCGGTAATCTCCTCGTGCTGTTCATCTGCGGTCTCTTTCGCAACTGAAGAATCTTCCGTAGGAGTTGACTCCGCTTCAGGCGCAGGATCCTCATCGGCTGGACGATTCTCCACAGCAGACGGAGGGCGCGGTTCGGGGGACTCCTTCATGACCTCACGCAAAGGAGCCGCAGTGCGTGGTACATCATCATGGTCTTCTGCACTCTCAGTAATCGTTGTAACGCGTGAACCGGTTGACGGGCTATGTTTATGACGGCGAGTTGTAGCACCTGTGCCAAGAGAAGGATCCACACCATCAACTTCGTTGCTAAATGGGGGTTCATTCTCCTTTCGAAGGATGGTCAATCGTTTCGATTCCGTGGGTTCCTCCGCCTTCAACTGGACTGCATCGGGGCCCTCTGCTTCGGGGGGGATTGTATAATTGTCCTCCGGAATAAGGTGGAATAGATCGCAAACCGTCTTAAAGAAGACATACAGGCCATCGTGTCCCTCAACCTCCCAGAAAACATCCCGATGCTGGAACCAAGCGTGTGCGAAAATCCGATACAGTCGTCGGAAGATGTTGGTCAGGTGTCGCATGCTGGCCTGGGGGCCACCGCCAGCCTCTGAGCCCAGCGTTAAACGGCTAGGAAAGTACTTTGGCGATGTGAGGGTATTAGTTGCCCAGTCGAGTGTGTGGCAACAATAGTCAATGGCACAGCATGATTTCGGTGGATCGTGCACTGCGCAAAGGTACTGCCATTCTGAGGCGCGCATCTCGGGGCAGGTCTGGGCGGAACAAGGGGGGCTTTCGGCAAAGAAAGCAATTATCAAGTTGTTTACTTTCATAGTAAGGAATCGGCATAACTCGTAAAGCCAGAGCGACCGGTCGACGCCCTCGGGGGGCTCAGTCAGCTGTATCGCAACTTGGCGGTTGATTGGGACCACGGTGTCCGATCCCTCGGGTTTGGTGAAGTGGTGATACAGGGATTTGAGATGTTCCTGCAGCTGAAAGGGAGAATCAAGCTGATTTAGTTAGCACACATAAGTCTAAAAGTCTTTCCAAGTAGAAATGATCATACTCACCTGCGACAAGGGAATTAACGGAGGTCCAAAAGCCATATCTGCAGCCTTCGTCCCTGGTCTGATCCTACGCGTAGAGCCATCATCATCTCCAGCGGAACCACCAAGAAGTTCTGCATCATTGCCAAAGGTCTCGCCGACAGAAGGCGACTGTGGTCCAATCTGGACCTCGGTGAACGGGGGTGGACTTGGGAGGCGTGGGGAGCTCGATGGAGAGACTCCCGTGGTAGTCATGGCGCGTAAACAAGAGTGATTCGAGAGGACTGGCAATCGCGAAACCGAAACGAAGGAAAGACAAGGAGATCGGTGAGTAAAAGAATGAATGGGAAGGTCTGCCCTGGCCGATCACCCCGAAGCTAAACACTTAGATTGGGCCAGGCTCAAGTCGTCACGCAGCAACAGATACAGCATGACCGCCCAATGCCCTAACCCTACCTTCCGCTCTGGGAAACTCAACGTCATCTGCATCTATTGCCCGCAGTGGGACCTCATTACCTGGGGCATAAACGGCATAGACCCTTCGGAGCCACGTAAACAGAAGTCCATGATGGCCGATGTCGACGATGAAGATGCCCCTCCAGACTTGGTGGATGTCTCGGAAATCCCAGCGGAGCAGCTACCTGGTGTTGAGGACGAGTTGGCCACTCGGGTTCCCATCACGCTCGTCACAGGTATTCTTCAATTTGATTATATCAATAATAAGTTTCGCTGATCTTGATTCTTGAGCGTAGGATACCTTGGGGCGGGAAAGACCACCCTCTTAAATTATATACTAACAGAGAAACATGGCAAAAAGATCGCAGTGATCATGAACGGTTTGTCATTCGCCCTAGAACGTCCCAAGAAAGATTCCGAACTGATGCTTTTATAGAATTCGGGGACTGTAAGCTCATTTTCTGAGAACTCTTTGTGTGCACGAATGTTAACAAACAATCCATGTCAGCATCGGACATTGAGAAGCCCTTAACAGTAAACGAGGAGGACGGTCAAAAAGTGACCGAATGGATGGATGTCGGCAACGGCTGCATTTGCTGTTCAGTCAAGTACAACCATCTTAGTTTCAGATTAAAATCTACAAAGCATGAACTAACAACCAATGACCGACAGAGACTCTGGTGTCTTGGCTCTTGAATCTCTCATGGAACGCCGAGGAACATTCGACTACATCCTTCTAGAAACCACCGGCCTCGCTGATCCTGGCAACATCGCACCCGTATTCTGGATGGACGAAGGTCTTGGAAGCTCAATCTATCTAGATGGAATAGTAACATTGGTCGACGCAAAAAACATCCTCAAGCTCCTTGATGAGCCTGCTCCAGAGGAGAAAGCCGAGTCCCATGATCCAAATCATGACCACGGACCCGGCCCCGTCTTATCGATGGCGCATATGCAGATCTCTCACGCAGATGTGATAATCCTCAACAAAACAGATCTCGTCACTCCAGAGGAATTAGAGGGAGTGCGCGATCGCATTACAGCGATCAATAGCGTGGCCAAGATCCACGTTACAGACCATAGCCGCACGCCACAAATCGAGGGCGTCGTGCTAGATCTACATGCATACGACCATCTTGCCGATATGGACTTTAATAACAAGGGACACAGCCACATGGACCCAGCAATATCAACCACGGCTATTATTACAGATCCTATCCCGACAGACCGGGTACCAAGGGTGGATGAGTGGCTACGTTCGGTGCTTTGGGAGTCAGTACTCCCCCTTACAACAAATCCTACTCCAGAAGGCTATCCTACCGGGTTCGAAATTCATCGGTTGAAAGGTATTCTGGCACTTGATGATGGTTCGAGTAAGATTATTCAGGCTGTCAGGGATACGTTCGAAATTCGGGACTCGGAGCCTCGCCGGGATGATACAGATGAAACCCCGAAGTTTCAGTGCAAGATAGTTCTCATTGGACGCGGACTGAAGGCTAGCGCTGAACCCTGGCGAGAAAGTTTTGAGGCTCTAGTCCGAGCATAGAATTTATTGCAAGCAAACAAAGAATATGCTGGAAGATTAAAGGGAGTCGTAGCCTCCAAATTACCGCCTAAGCCTGAATTCTACGAATTGACAAGTAGCCACAGCCAGGGATGAGAGTTTGGCTTCGAATGGTGCGGTTGAATATCAAATGAATAAATAATACAGCCAAAAAAAAAGAAAGAAAGAAAGAAATTGGCCAAAATATGGGGGAAATGTGAACAGAATACACAAAGAGATCCTTTGAACGCCTGCTGGCCTCCTTGTCATATATAAGAAATAAACAATGCTAAAGTCGCAAGACATGGTTAGGCTCGCAAAAACGCAAAAGATCATGATAAGATCCACCAGAGAAATAAGACTTTTAAGACGCCAAAAGTTCGCCAGCATGCGCCATCGGTGCTAATGCCTAAAATCTGGGCGGAGAATGCAACAATGACAGTGACGAGGGGAACTATACAAGCGGAAGGAAAAGGGTATCGAGCATCATCCCAAAACGGCGGGACTCTCAGAAAAGCATCAGGCTTTCGTGCAGTCAGAAACGCTTCAATGGCTACCATCTCAAGCATGGCGCTAGTAAAAATATTAAAGACAAGTTCAGGAAAATCGCGCCGATCTTTGTCTATGGGCGGGATTGATAGGGAGTTTGGACTCGAGAAGTAAAGGAATGAGTTTGGAGTTGCGCGCCCCAAAGGCGGGGTTTATGGGCAGCAGTGATTCGGAGAGAGGTTCGACGAGGGGAGTCGTATCGAATACAAACTGCTCAGAGGACGGATGAGTTTGTACATCCCGTGAGATTGCAGGGAAGGTTCGGCGTCGAGAGAGAGTATGTGCAGGATTGATTGGGAGAACAGAATGAAGAAGCGATGATGAGTCTGACAAGTCCTTGGGCTTAGACTCGATGGTTGCGGGTTCTTCAAGTAGCAATTCCTCTTCTTCTAATGGCGCCGAAATATATTCAATGCCATCTTTTGATTGCGAAAGGGGAGTTTCATAGGTTGGCAGGAGCTGTGTTTCAGTCAAACCCCCAGGACTGCCAGAAAATGCGAGTCTTTCGGTGGAAGAACTTATTGGAACGCTTGATTCATCTGAAGGTAGTGTTCCCCGCTCCAATGGATCAAAGCTACGGTCGTTGAGTGTGTTGGATGGTGCAGGACTTTTTGCTGAGCTGATCGTTTGATTTTCGGAAGAAAGATCTCTTAGAAGATCCTTAGGGTTGTAACTTGATTGACTGAATTTATCCCAGCTTCTATTCAGCCCCTCGTGCAACTCTTCATGATCGTGGTGGTTTAATGTTGAAGCTGATGAATGGCGAGATGGAAATCCAATGCCTCTGTTTGAACCAGCAAGCGTTGGCGTCGATCCTTTCCCGTGATTATGGTTTTCTGGAAATATGGGCTGCGCTGTTCCGTTCTCGTGTGATTTCAAATAATTATGGTCGAATGAAGTCTTGGATGGAAGACGGGTTGGTAAATGAGCGAGAGGAGGAGACCCAACACCGTTGCCTTTAGCTTTAGTGACAATAGGTCGAAGGTCTGACGCACTCAAATCTCGCCGCCCACCCGGGGGAGGGAAAGGGCGAGAGAGTAGATCTGGAGGGAAAAATCGAAGCAGGTCTTTGGCAGCTAGTCGATGTCGAGGAGTCGGACTGAGACAAATTTCCACGATCCGACGGTAATAATCAGGCACATTGGCTTCTGGGTCGAACATCAATGGACGTGGTTGACGCTCTGGCTCGTCCTCCTCCATAATCAAGGCCCACAATGTCATTCCGAGTTGATAGAGGTCTGTCTTGACCCCAATATACATTGAGATACGTTGATTGCTCTCGATTTTGGCGGCAATCTCTGGTGGCTCCCATCCCACAGGGCAGCCTCGGCGATTGATATCAATTATATGAGCATTATCATCCCCGTCAACAACAATATTCGATAATGTAAAGTCTCCCTGGACGTAACCAGACTCATGAATCTCGCACAGTCCTTGCACGATCTGCTTGGCCCACCGTTCGCGCCGACCAAAGGCAATCCGTCCCCTTTGTTCATAAAGGATGTCGACCAACGCGCCCTGTTCTGCGTAGTTTATAAGCAAACCCTTAACCACCTCCTGCCGTTCGTCAACCACTATCCCTTCGACTTGGATAACATTGGGAGCCCCGCTAAGTGCGTGAAGGGCGTTTATCTCATATAGAAACTCATCAACCGTATCAGGGCCTGGAATCTCCTTCTTGATATAAGCGTGACCTCCTAATCTCACTTTGTAAACAAATCCAGACAGGTGTGACTCGAAATGGAGGAATTGCTCGGGGACGCATCGAGCACTTTGAAGGTGGCCGATACTCGAAATCGGGGGGTATGGAATTGTTTCGTTTACATCTTCTGTAACATGGACATGGAGACGGCCATCGCGTGTCTCCACCTTCAAATTGGTGACCGTGTCGTAGAATTGGATATCGGCAAGGGATTCGCGAATGGATTCGTAGATTCGGGCACACTTGTCTCGCTGGTACCGAAGCTCCTTCAAATCTTGCTCGAGAGAGTCCGGAGGCGCGCCTCTGTAATCGCAGGAAATCGTTACTCGGCGCCACCGTGTTGGCGTCTCCGCGTAGGTCACGAAAAACTTCTCCCTCTCCGAGCGATCACGGAAGTGCATGCTCAGATTCAGGATCCACCGGCGTTCGAGCTCCATTTCGAGGGAGTCCTGCGCAGGCGCCTGGGCCTCGGGGGCGGCCGTGGTTACTTCAGGAGGGTCCCAATCGGCGAAGGAATCAGTCTCGTAATTCGTCTCAGGGGGGTCGTCGACCGTGGATGCGGGAGTCGGGCCGAGCCACTGAACCTCAGGCAGGGAGAGTCGTGGGTCCACGGCAGGCGGTGGAGAACGGGTCCTTTGGGCACTCAGGGTTCGACGGTCGGCGGAGTGAGCACGACGATGCTCAGGTTCCAAGGGGGCGAGGTGGTCCCGGCGTTCGGAGATCTGACGTTTGAAGGTTGTCGATCGAGGCAGACCTACGCCCACTCGGCGCGAAAGCCGGCGAGTCAGGTTGTCTTGTTTGGATCGAGGGTTGTTGTCAGTGGAGGCCGTTCGGTTGTGGGGGAAAGCCTCATTGTCTGCCGAACGAGCATCTCGATCGTCTCGGCCCAGCCATCGTCGTAGACCCAATCGATGCCACATGCTCAGCTTCTGCGGCCCCTTTTCGTCGGGGGGTAGACCCAACCGCGTTGGGCTACAGTTATTGGCAAGGGAGATGGCCATACGGCAGGAGAATCTGTACAAGGAATGACTCAATCACCCCGCTCGCTGAGGACCCGATGGCCATAAGAATTGAAACCAATATCGGGGGTTGTCGGCGAGGCGGGGGAACGACGAGAAAAATTCGCGGTTGGATGATCGAGATGTATAGCAGGAAGGAAGAAAATTGGGAAAAGAGAAAAAAATTAGTAGCCTGAACGCCCGCGATTTCGGGCCCCCAGATTCCTCGTTAAAGACTGCGCCCTGGCACTTTTTGACGCGTTAAGCCGCCCCTTGAATATCGGGATTTATTAAGGGGAAGCCAAATAGAGGACCAACTATCGAGTCACACAACGGCGGGTTACAATAGACGTGGCTGGGAGGCTGGTCCGGGTCAGGATGAGCATGGAGAAAGGCGGTGCACTCAGAGTGTCGGTCAGTGCTTCGACGAAATTTTCGCGATGCTCAAGATAAAGATTCAAAGCCCAAAACAGAAAATAAAATTCAACGAGTCAGACGTTAGTGGGAGTTGTGCGTCGATCGACTGCAAGGCGTCAATGTCTCACAGCAACGGAGCAAAAGGACGCTGCAGGGAATCAATTGGATTCTTCGAGGGAATATGTAGAAAAAGGGGAGTCAATGGGCAAAAGAATCAAAGGGGCCAGGATATGATTCATCGAGCGCCGCACAGTTAAAAAAAAAAAAAAAACCACACAACAGTACAGATAAAAAAAAGTGAGGCTGCGTTGCGGCCTGACTCTTATGCCTGATAGGGACGAAGCTGTACTTTGTTGATTGGTGGACGAGACGGACACGACAACCGCCTTCTATGACAGCGAACTATACGGCAACCACGAACTAGCGGGTGATTGGGGGCTCCCTAGCCAGGACGATGCTTGTAATGTCCGTGATTGGAGAGTTATTATGTATAAAGAGTCATTCCTGATTCCTGGTCATATTATTATAATCCTACCACGTGCCTCCGTAGCTGTACAAAGAGGAGCGTTGGACGAACAACGTCCTTTAATCCTTTCAAGGCGGCTATTTTTATACGTGAAGGATTACTAGTGATTAAAAAAAAATTAAAATTAAAAAAAAATTAAAAACCCCCATAGCGATAACTATTGCATGTGGTTTTCTGAAGAAGGATAGGATGGGAAATACAAAGTAGCATATTAATTAATAGTCAAAAAGCTTCGTGAAGAATCGGAGTCCACTGGGCTTATCGTTCATTGAGAGGAGTGGCAGCTAGACTTCTAGCTCATACAAAATAATGATAATAAAAAAAGTATGTAAAGGTTCTCCTGCAGAAAACCATCCAATCAAAATCTAAAGTCACAACGCCAGTCCCATGCATTTTCCACGACGGAAAAAGACAAGACGCCATGTACCCACAACTATACAAGATCGCAAATACAGGTTATATACCACATAAAATACTCAAACGCTCATCTACTCTTCGGGGCCCTCCTCGCCTTTCGTGTCAGAGGGCTTGCGGAGTGCCTGCTGCCAGATTGTACGAGCGGCCTCTTGGTCCAATGTTGGGAAGAGGAGATCGAACACTTCGGAATACCAGCTGACCGGGTGACCATCGATACCCTCCTTGATATTCTAAAGATGTGAAATATCAGTAATTTATTCAATCATACAGTGCCATAACTTTAGACTCTGACTTACCTCAGGTAGCTCAAGCCAGTCAGATGTGTTGTCGGCAGGGAAGATGACCTTGGTCGCTCCAGCTCGGCGCGCTGCAACGGTCTTCTCACGCAAGCCTCCAATACGCAGAACCTTGCCTGTCACGGTCAACTCCCCGGTCATAGCAACCGTTGGCGCGAGTGGGTGGTTCAATGCCAGGGATAGAAGCGAGCTTGCCATGGTGATACCAGCAGAGGGGCCTATTAGAACATTAGTGTTTATCATGATGAAAACGCGAGCGAATTTCACATACCATCTTTGGGAACTGCACCTTCAGGGCAGTGCAGGTGGACCTTGGCCTTTTCAAAGAACTGATTCTCAGGGAATTTACGTGCCATGACCGACTTGGCAAACGAGTATGCGATATGCGATGATTCTTTCATGACGTTTTGCAAGTTTCCGGTGATCTCAAGTCCAGGCCGCGAGTGGTGAGTCAGGGCATTCTCCAGGATACACTCCACGTATAGCGCGGCGCCACCCATACTAGTCCATGCCAGGCCCATGGTGACACCAGGTGGGAAAGTTTCGTACAAGCGATCGGCTGTGAACACTGGGGGTCCGACATAGTCCTTCAATGTGTTCTTGCCAATGCTCAATTGAACATTCTCGGGGACTTTAAGTGCAAGACGAGGAGTCTCAGTGGTTGCAGACTCGGGTTCGATGGGTAGTGCTGCTGGATCAGAGGGTTCATGCTCCTTGGACTCCTCAGCTGCAGCTTTGCCTTCCTCGGTCAAAGCCGCTTCTTCTGAAAGTACATCTTCACCGATATCCTGCACGATCTTAAACGCAGCCTTTCGGTAAACCTTTTCAATCTGTTTCTTGAGGTTTCGAACACCACTCTCTCGGCAGTACGATTTGATCAGTTCCTCAATTGCGTCATGTTGCAGAGTCACATCGACATCCTTCAAGCCAGTCAACTCGCGAGCGGCGGGGGCCAGGTATCGCTCTGCAATGGCCATCTTCTCGTCCGCAACGTATCCAGAAAGCTCAATCAATTCCATACGATCCAGTAATGGCCGGGGGATGGTATCGGTAACATTGGCTGTGCAGACGAACAAAACCTTGGAAAGATCCACTGGTACATCCATGTAATGATCCAGGAAAGAGGAATTTTGTTCGGGATCAAGGAGTTCAAGCAGGGCGGAAGATGGGTCGCCTTGGTGACCACGTCCGATCTTGTCCACTTCATCAATCAGGATAAGAGGGTTCTCGGTCTGACACTTCTTCAAAGCTTGGATTATACGTCCAGGAAGAGCACCAACGTAGGTTCGTCGGTGACCCTTGATTTCCGCAACATCGGTCAAACCACCCACTGAAAAGCGGTAATATTGTCGGTTCAGAGCACGAGCCACCGATTTTCCAATACTTGTCTTTCCAACACCAGGAGGTCCAACAAGACAAAGAATCTTGCCTTCCACGGTGCCACGGAGCTTGCCGACAGCAATAAATTCGAGGATACGATCCTTTACATCCTTCAAGCCATAGTGATCCTCGTCAAGAACGGTGACTGCGTTCTTGATACCGAAGTTCTCAACACTCTTCTGGCCCCATGGAATCTGAGTCAACCAGTCCAAATAATTGCGAGTGACATTGAATTCAGACGCCGCTGGCTCTAAGTGTGCCAG
>KZ119196.1:0-13340 GCA_002153405.1 Mycosphaerella populi pn0402
CCAGGAGCGCCAGGATCCTAAGTGCCAGTTTGTCAATGACTTCCTAGTGAAGCAGCTTGGCATTGACCGCTGCGCGGACTATATCTCTCTGTAGAATAGTTTCCAACGGACTGAAGAATTTGTTTATTTTTTGTTTTCTGGGTCAACCCCCTCTCAAACGAATGGGGATCAGATCCTACGCACAGTGACTCGCTCTAGTATCTGTCTAAGTAGTCCGGAGTCTTTACACTTCATGAATGAATGTAAGGAAGTTCACTTGTAACAACAGAATTGAATAGACCCTTCCATTACCAATTCCTAGACCAGTCTTTATGGTACTTTGGCTCTCAACCTTGATAGCAAATTAAATGATGACGTGGAGACTGATTGAGAAATGGTCAGTAAGCGAGATCCATACAACAACAAACACATTTCAATTGACATAAAATTACGATGATTCAGTAATTATACTTCCGAACAACCCCATTGAACTTTTCTGCATATTTATGTACGGGGTAAATTACCAGTGTGTGGTTTTTTACGAACCCATTGTATTTCGAATTCGTGGCTCGCTTAACGGGCACGCGCGTCTCGCTTCGAGACCATGTCCGTTTACTTGGTTTGGTCCTCACATAACAGCGACCGCAACCACACACGAGAGCTGTTTATTAACAGATTTAAGCGGCAGGCTGAGAATTTAAACGACACTGTCTAGTGAATAGCTTGAAGATCCTATAGTATTTAATACACACATCAATGGTCTAAAATCATTTGTATCGTGTAAATTCTACTCCCAGCTTGCACGATGGAGCCTAAGCTACGATCTGCGATCTTAATCATATCAGATACAACGCCTGAGGGCTCTGCTTCTGGTTTTACAGCCAAAGACTCATCATTTATCCTTTCCGAGCATGAGATCTGGGACCCCCCTTCTATTCGGATCATTCCAGACAACCTGAATCGGATCCGGAACGCAGTCTGTGCTTGCACCGATAGTCTTAATTCATTTGATCTAGTTCTCATCAGTGATAATAGAGAGATTGCTGTCAACAATAACGTGTTTGAGGTGAGGTTTTTCGCTTTTAAAATGAAGAGTTTGTGCGTTAATTACATCCCCAGGCTGTCTCTCCATTACTCGATCGTCGCATCCCAGACCTGGAGTAAGTATATGTGTCAACGGTTTTCCAATTTAGATATAGACTAAAGTTTCATTAGGCTACCAAGATACTACACCACCGCTGGATCCTTGAAAGCCACCCGCTGTATGAGAACGATGCCACTTCCAACTTTCAAGTTCGAACTGTACAACTTCCGCTAACGTCCTTCCAGCCTCTTTGGTAGCAAACCCAATTACCGGTATTCGCTCTGGATCTTTGATTATCACTTCGCCAGGGCCCCTTAAAAGCGTCGAAGAGGGTCTGAAAGGAGTTTTGAGACATCTGTCTCTGGCTTGCACGCAGAACATTGGCGTCAGGCTGGACTCGATTCTTAAGCTGAGAAATGTGACCAGTGCCATGGCCGCCGCTAAACCATCTCAGAATTGCTCCAAAAAACCTGCCATCTGTAAAGATTTAATTACCGATATAAATCTGCCGTCTGAGTTCCGTCCTTCCTCCCCCACTACTAGTGTGGTTTCAATCGAAGAGGCAGTCTACCTCATTAGCAATAAAACCCCTTCACCACGAATCCATGATTCCCAAGTGACCCCATTTGCTAGTGGCTGCGTTATTGCAGAAGATGTTTATGCCGCTTCAATGGTTCCAAAGTGTCGTATCAGTGCCGTCGATGGCTACGCTTTGGTTTTGGAAAATGGAGCCCCGCTGAAATGCACTTTCCCTCGGACTTCAGTCATTAATCAAGATGCGAGGGAGGGCCTGCATCCCATACAACCTGGGCAAATTTTCAGAATCACTAAAGGGGCACCTCTACCCCCTAATGGGAACACCGTTGTTATGATGGAAGACACATATTTAGGCGGACAAGACGATGATGAGGTCAAAATCCTGGTCAATGATACTGTACCTGGCAGCAACGTAATCGAGCCTGGCAGTAAAATTCGTCTCAACTCTCAGATCCTTGCCTGTGGCGATCTTATCTCCCCGACCAGTGGAGAGCTCACTCTCCTCGCTGCATCAGGCATCAGAAATGTCAAGTTATTCAAGAAGCCCCGTGTGGGTGTCCTAAGTCTAGGTGACTCGAATCCTTTGCAACTTTTATCATGTTTGATGTCCTGGGGATTCGAGACTGTGGATCTTGGAAGGACTCGGCAGACGATGGCAGACGGGTTAGAGAACGCTCTACGCAACTGCATTTGCGCATCATCACCACCCCCCGATGTGATATTGCTCACCAATGGCACTTCCACAGGTGACTTAAATCTGAAGTCTACTGTCGAGAATAGGCTTGCTGGTACCGTTCACTTCGACAATGTATCCATAAAACCTGGCAGCAACACTGTATTTGCAACGATACCTGTAAATGCTCCAAAATCCTCTTCACATGAGCAAGCCTCGATCGTTCTTTTTTCACTGGAAGACGATCACGTATCGCAGCTAGTCACTCTGAGTCTCCTGGTTCTTCCTTCTCTACAAAAGCTCATCGGCCTACATGAGAGCCGCCACGACATCACTGGCAAATCCTGGATATCACCGCAGGTTGGCTTGCCGCGCGTGGCTGTCGTCTTGACGCACCACTTTCCTCTAGACCCAAAATTCACTGAGTACCGTCGGGTTATTGTCACAGGTTCTCGTTCCGATGCCAGGTTATACGCCAGTAGTATTGGCGCAGAGGATGCAGGCCAGCGAGGCTTGCGTGTCGGGAGTATCAAGAAGGCTAATGCGCTGGTGGTGCTCCGCGCAGGCCGGGGGGTCGGGATAAGAGGCGAGATTGTGGAGGCATTGATGATTGGTCCTGTTTATGACTCGGATACTCGGCTTACCTGCTGAATATTAACACCATCTTGAGAAACAGTCTCATCTTATCTGGCATGATCAATATATTCAATTTCCTGGATGTAGCATTCACTATATGCTCAATATGGAATCTGGCCGTCGGCGCCCTGCCATATGGGGCGCAATTGGAATGGCACTCTCTCGCATCATTATGAGCGTGATAAGGGGTCTATATGAAAACAACTGGCCAGCGCATCAAGGATTTGGCTAGTTCAGTGTCGCTTTGGTAAGTTCAAGTCCGCTTGAGAAGCTAGTCTCTCTCCTGTAGGCTAACTCACTACCAGATGTATTTCTAGGCTTATAACGAAAAGCTAGATAAGTATTGGGTAAGTATGCAACAACCACGATTCTAGAAGTCATTAAGCGATTGTTCTTATTTGTGATGTACATGGATTATGGAGACATATTATCGTACAGAGATGATCGTATATAGCCTGTTCAGAGGAAGTTCCTCTCCAGCTGGACCAGCAGTGAATGAACCTCATCGAGTTTAAGTTTGACGGCTCTTGGATTCTTGAGGGCATCTTCACCAAGTTGGGCTTGGAGTAGATTTTGAACTTGCTGTCCTTCGGTATCGACCTTGC
Source organism: Mycosphaerella populi pn0402 (assembly GCA_002153405.1). Lineage (NCBI taxonomy): Eukaryota > Fungi > Ascomycota > Dothideomycetes > Mycosphaerellales > Mycosphaerellaceae > Mycosphaerella > Mycosphaerella populi. The sequence goes on from KZ119196.1 coordinate 3,515, forward strand.
TATGCATTTGTCCTGTGATATCAGCGGTGATACCTCCGGTAGCGACATCGCGCGAGCCCATGATGAAAATCAGATTATACTTCATCTGCTTGGCACGCTGGATTTTCTTGCCTAGGGTTTGAGCACTACAGTCAATATCTACCAAGAAGGTTGAATCGAGAGATGAGAGTGGCCGGGGTACTTTGCTCGTTCCATCGTTCGAAAGTGTACGGAACCCAGAGAACGTGGCAGCGGCCTCTTTAGCTTGCCGTAAAACAGCTTCATCTTGATTCACAGTCAGAATGATTGCCTGTCGTGGTGATAGCCAGAATGGCCAGTGTCCTCCATTGTGCTCAATTAGCAATGCCAAAAACCGCTCGAGAGAGCCAAAAATTGCGCGATGGACTAGGACAGGTGTCGCCACTCCAGGACTTGCAGGGTTGTAGTCCTCTTCTCCCTCTGCAACTTGGTACTCCAGACCAAACCGCTGGGGCAGGTTCATATCAAGCTGAATGGTAGATAATTGATGGTATTTTCCTGCTTGATCTTGCAATTGAATGTCAATTTTGGGGCCGTAAAAAGCCCCATCGCCCTCGTTCAATGCCCATTCCCGGCCTGTGCTATCTAGCGCCTGACGCAGTTGACTTTCCGCATTATCCCACATTTCCAACGTGCCAATATAATCAGAATCGGGCCGAGTCGATAAAACCAAGCGATATGGCCCCAGACCGAACGTAGTCATAGCCATGTCGACGAACTCGAGGGCGGACGCAATCTCAGATTTGATCTGCTGCGGACGACAAAAAATATGGCCATCATCTTGGTGGAAGCGCCGGACACGCGTCAGACCTGTCAACGAACCTGATACCTCATTGCGATGCAGAGGGCTAAAATCTGCATAACGCACTGGCAATTCGCGGTACGAGTGATTTTGCGATTTGAAAAGAAGGCAATGGCCAGGACAATTCATTGGTTTGAGGCCGTAAGACTCGTCCTCACCAACTTCACCCCCAGACTCTCCGCTAGCGCCACGGCCAGTCACCTCGTACATGTCATCTTTGTAATTTTGCCAGTGGCCCGAGATCTCCCATAATGACCGTTTGTAGATGGTTGGGGTCAAGACTTCACGGAAGCCATATTGCAGATACTGGGTACGGAGGAAGGATATGAGCTTGTTTATGACGTGTGTTCCGTTTGGAAGGAAAAGAGGCGATCCTGGGCTGTATGTCGAGGAGGTGAATAGCTCCTGGTTTGTTCCCAGAACTCGGTGGTCGGTAGGAGGCAGGGTTTCGGGGACGCCATTGGCGGCGTCAGCACATGAGCAGCGGCGATTCGCAGATGTTGACAGCCATTGAGATGGGGGCCTTGGAAGCCGCGACTGTGTTCGGACAATTGGGTGCGCGAGGACTCGCGGTCGCAGTCGGGCGACTGAGCGCATGGTTGGTAGTTGCGAGTATTTCGTGTGGCCGACGTTTCAGTTGTCCTTCCGCCACCGCTTTGTGCTTTGTCGCGCGCCCTTCCCCCCCCTCTCCCTTTGACACAACTCACGCTCTACAGAACACTGATCGCGGACGTTATCCTCATGACTCAAGGCTTGGCAGACGCCCTTTTGACGAATTAATACCTCACTTCGCGACGCGGATATGTTTACAGCGCCATGGCGACGGAACCACCTCATCCCTCGGATCGCGCCGTGTTGGGCGAATCCTGGGTGATGGCGTCGACTGCCGAGATAACAGAGAAACAGCCTCAGACTCCTCGCAATAAGACCAGCAATCCTAATACTACCGAGGAAACTCAAGAAGAAACGCGCTCTGGACCGTCTGTACAACCCCCCCGGCCCAGCCCCGCGCCAACTAGAAACGACACATCGCAGTCTACTGAGTCTCTGGCATCTTCCTCATGGACCATGGCTGGCCCGGAGCTGGTAATGCCGTCCATAAGCGAGGTGTCTATCTCAGAAGCATCTTGGGTCGTGCCAGCCATTCCGCAGACTCCTCCCTCTGCAACAGTGCGAAAGCGTCCCAAGCCAGTGGACCACGAGCAACCGCCCCAAGAGGCCACACGAACCAGAAATAAGCAGATAGGTGCTGGCGCTTTGCATTTGCATCTTAATAAACCTCCTCCGCGATTCATCCCAAGAATGTCATCTCTATATCGGGATCATGCGAAACTCACTCGAGTAGCATTGAACGGGCTCTTGATCGCTATCATCCTTCATCTAATAGCTTTGCCTGAGCTTGTCTACCAGTTCCAAGGTACTTGCCACATTTTTGCTATCAAATCGCTCTATCCAGATAGCTGTATGCAGCTGAAATACCAATCACCCAACTTCTTACCTCCCTCCAGCCCGATGAAATCTCCCGAGGAGACCATCAGCAGCTCCCAGCAAGATCTCGAGTCAATATTTGATCATACTTTGCAAACCCTTTCCCCCTTGTCGCTTATTCTTAAACAGAGCGAGACAATGCTTGGCGAACTCGTAGACCAACTCCAATCTACATTTCCAGAAGCTCGCAACGCCTTCGACCTCGAATTCCAGGGGAGTGGCCAAGCCTTAAGCGCTGCATCCTGGGAATTCGACTCATTACGGGCAGATCTTCAATCCGCCGTAGAGAGTCTCCTCGCATCGCCTCCTACCCATGACTCCAGCGGCTCATCACCATCTGTGGCGCGAGACACCAGAGTCGCGGTACAGCTCCGTCGTCGGGCGGAATATCTTGACCGCTTGCGCAGTCAAATATGCGCCAAAGCCGATTCACTCATGGCTCGCTTCAGTACATTAGATGACCACCTCGAGGCGGTGGATGGTATCGTCGCGCGAGAAGAGCGCCGAGGCTCTATTATGGCTTCTCCGCCTGGAAGTGGAGGAGGTCAAGCTGGTGCAGCTGGCCTGACCGCTGTTCTGGGCTCGCTCTCAAGCTATGCTAGTCTAGCATGCGGGCTGTGGTCGCAATCAACATTGGACTCGTCAGCTCCCCATCCTGCGAATCGTGGACCAAGTAATCCGCGCCCGGTTACTACTCTCGCGCTATTACGCCTTGCAGCAACTCATCACCGCCCTGTTGCGGACTCTGTGCTGAGCTTATCCAAACGGTTAAGAGAGAGGCGCGGGCAACCCGGACTTTCTTGGTGACTGGGGCATGGCCCACATTCATGATCTGACCGAATGTAATCAGTATCTTCCCTAGTGGGGGATGTCGAGTGATGATAATGGCTTGCAAGGTTTTTACGAAGTAACGTTTAGTTAAGGGTCCGCTTAGTATTTAGTATATCAATTGAACATCACCCCATTAAATCAATTAAGCTCTTACCTATATTTATGCAAGATGCTAGGATGATCACAATGAGAAATGTGTCATTGCCGGTGGGAGGGTGTGTTGGTAAAGGGAGATCGCATCAATCATACATGGCAGATGTCTAAGTATTGGGGATCTTTATTAACAATCAGTAACGACAGCCTTAGAGATCATTTATTGAAAGGGGTTGTTGTAACAGGCAAAAGCCATTGTTGTGGAGGATTCTCACGTCTAACAAAGGGCAATAATGTGCAACCCAAATTATATGCAAAACGACTGGCACCAGTTCTATCAGCAAACATCTCAATAGGGCTTGCATAGCCTTGTTCAATAAGCCCTATCATCCATCGTGTGTACGTAGCACAGTATTTAAGTGGTAGCAGTGTCCACATAGAGGCTTCTCAATTCATTTTCCTATTCAAATCCAAACTAGCTGTTCAAACATGACTCGTTTCGAAGTGCCTGAGTCGCCTGAGCCGTCAGAGCGGCGCGAATATTATTTACGATTGTCGCAAAATGAGAACACTACGCTTGAAGACAAAATCACTTGGCTTCAAGTAAACTTAGAAGGGAGGCTCACAGATGAAGAAGAAAAGCTCATGACCGAGATAATTGACGGAGTCAAGGAGGGTCAAAATTCTACATCATCCCCAGCTAAGGCTGGGCAGAGTGAAAACTCTATACTTTCCTCTCCGAATGATTTTTTCAGTGGAACTGAAAGCTTTTCCTCTCATAAGACTGCATCTCTTCTAGATATTGAGGATTCATTTGCTGATAATGAGGAGATTCCCACGGACGACGAGAATGATGAGGATGACACTGATGATATCTCTATAGATAGTGGAACCTCACCAAGCAATGGAGAGCCTTCCATTGAAAGTGACAGTGAAGATACCCCGGGCAGTGGAAAGTCATCTACTGAAACTGACAGTGAATCCAACTCTAGCATTGGAGATCCTTTCATTGCAAGTGACAGCGATGACCCATCCTACAGAGGGGGCTCTTCCGAAGATGAGGATGACTCAACAGGTAGTGAAGACTTGTTCGGCAATGAAAACCATCCTGTAAGCAGCTCAGGGTCCGAAGGTTTGATGGAAGAGCGCAATATGAGCTTTCCAGTCACACCAGCAGATTACAGTAGGCTTGTTGCTTGGCAAGTGGAAAGACACAAGAGATGGGCAGGAGCTTCTACTTGGGAGAATGATCAGCAGATGTGCCTTCAGCTAGATATACGTTCGGCATCAGAGCTTCTTGCAGGGAAGGCGAATGGAGAGGGCAACAGAAAGCTCAATAAGACATACTGCGCATATTCGACTGGGCCCTGTAATTGGGGTCCTCCAGCGCGTGCGCTTATAAAAGCTGCAAAGGCTGAATGTCAGCTTCTACCAGTGAAAGCTTGGATGGTCTTGGACGAGTCCCAGGCGTTATTAAATCAGATGGAAGACTGGTATTTCCAGCTGCCACCCGAGGATCAGGAGGGACTCTCAAAGGATGCATGGGAATGGAATCATTTCGTGCAAGATGACGGGAGGCTTTGGCATCGTGCTTTCAGGTTATGTGACTGAGAGGTTTGCCATAAATTCTAGTGTAAGAAGAGAGTATAGTCTAGTAATATCCAATCTCGTGTTTGAGATATTGGCTGGTTTTCCTAAAATTACAATTGCTATTCTCGACCTTATACCATAGGAGCCGAATGAAAGACCACCTCTAATAAGCCCGGAATTTCTTGGCCAGGTATTCATCTTACAAAATCCTGGAAGGATTTGAAGTACAGAAATCCTCACGATAGGCAGGCGTATCACTATATGGATGAAAGTTGAGATCTGCGGCCAGGCCGTGCTCGAGTCTACGACTACTTTGACGATGTGAAAGTTTTTTGCCCTGCATCAGGTATTTAAATTCGACTTTAAAGCTTCGGCAGCTTGAAGAATTCTGAAACTAATTGTGTCCTCTGTATATTCTTTTCCAGGACGTTGGGCTCTTTTGAGGCCATTTCAAAATTCTAACACAAAGCTTATAGCCGTTAGTTCATAAAGACGCGTTCCCCTGCCTTGTCAAAGAATATGAACATTCTAAAAAATGAAATCAATTTATCAACGATTATGAAATTTTCCCAGGGAGCAACAAAGTTTTGACGCGGCCCTCTCTAGTCGAGCCATGAATTTGTCATTCTTTAGACAAAAGCTCATGTGACAACTATTGTGTCATATATGGATCTATCAAGTTGATAAACATTCGACTTCCTGCTGTAAAAGCAGGCTCGACTCTTCTGTCCTCTCCTCCCGAAAACCTTCCACCTACCCAAATAAGAGGGCGATTATCTTGTAGAGCTCTTGTTCGGTATCTTCAATCTAGAATAATCCGGTATTCTCTTGTACATCATCATATCTAAACTAAATTTACTATGTCAGACTTCCAAGGGGAAGCCTTGTCGACGAAAACACATTTCCAAAAGGGTATTGAAGGAATTTCCGAGGCTCTGAAAGCCTTCAGATCACCGGGAGCCGCGTGGACCTCCAACAAAGAGCCCATCATACCTTTCTTTTTGACTTACCTCGCTGATCGTGGGTTTAATAAGGCTGGAGATGCAGAGCTCCCAAATACCGATGAAAATAGCCAAGGAAATGTTCGCGAACTTGTCTCTTCATTCTCCCAAGGAACAGCTGTATCTTACCTTGTGGCAAGATATATTGACCAAAATAATTTAGGAAAAGCGAGGGGTCTGCCACCTTGCTTTCCCAGGAGAGCCAAAGGTGTTGTCCAAACGGTCGACGAAGTATTTGCCTTTCATAGCTCCAAATTCTTCTTTTGTACCCGCACAGCCTCTGACGTTCTCCCAACCCTTTTTTCAATATACCAGAAGGTATTAGGTTCTGAGGGTAGCTTTGGGGTGCCGGAAGGTGTTGATACTGTCCGCTTGCTACTAGGAGCTGCTCGCCAGTATTGTCAAAGGAAAGTTGATTCCATGTTTTCAGGGTTTTTGTTACTTCCCGACTTTATCGAAAACACTCTTTACAGGGATCCGGAGTGTTCTTGTCGTTACTGTAGACCTCGAGATCAGTCTAACCAGGCAGGCAAGAGCCCTACAACTCGGCCAAGTCTTATATCAAAGAAACCTCCCAGTCGGTCAAGCAGCAGGAACTCTGGACCATTTGAACCGCAAAAAGATAAATTGGCTGTCCCAGGAAAGAAACGTCGATCAAATTCCATGTAGGCTCTTTCGGCTTGCGTTTATACTCTGACAGCAAAGCGTGACCTCCATCGAGTACAGTGTTACTTCAATGTCTTATCTACACTATTGATCGTTCATATATCGTTACTTAAGCCCTATGCCGATTACCAGAGTGTAGATAAATGGGCTTATTTATCCATTTGTTATAGAAATAATTAATTTGAGCAAAGTTCTAGCCTTGCTGTTATAGACATGTAACATACCAGACGCAGAGCCGTAATAATGTAATTTAGGCCCGCTTGTGTTGTGAAGCGAGATGCGTAGGCTGGCGGATTCCATCGAAAAGCTCTCGCCAGCAAGCAACAATACGAATTGTTCTCGCATATTGATTAAGACCAGCTCGGACGTCAGCCCTTTGAGTCCAGCTAATCAAGTGATCCACGGAATACCTCCCCACGATAGGCTTCAAGGTTCCCCTTTTTTTTGGTTTTTTTTTTTCCCCGTTCCTTTTTTTTCTTAAATCTCGATTTGGCCGAATTCTCTAAACGCCTCGTATCTGCTTATCTCTTGGCGGGCGCCTTATGCATGGCTCGTTACACTGCATTGCTTTTATCGGCCGCAATGGCAATTCCTTCCCCGCATTAATGCAGCCAGGTGTTCATCGAGAATGTATGACGCGGCTGCGAAGGTAGTGCTTACAGCGTCTGATAAACCGAGGATCACAAAAGTTTGTAATGTTCAGGTAACCCAAAATAGTATTATTTTCCCCGTAGGCAGAGGTGGTGTGCATAAGTACAGTGGGGAAGGAGCTCAAAGCCTCCCTGATGGCATCTAAGCATATGGACACTTGGGAGAAAGATACAAAAACAGAAAAGAAAAACACCAATACCATCCCATATTCCCAAATTCAATCCGGTTCCAGCCCAGTTTGCTTCATCCACGAGGCATTATTAAATACGTCAAAAAACACATGCAATGGACTGTTTTACAGCTGGATGAAAGCGCCGAGCAGAGCCAGAAGAGAGATTGGGGTAGCATAGCTGACCGCCATGGTGGAGGCAGCGTTGTAGGTAGAGGATGGGGATGCGGCCGAGCCAGAGGCGGAGGCAGAGCCTGATCCAGAACCAGAGCTAGAACTGGAGCCAGAGCCAGAGCCAGAACCGGTGGAGCTGGCACCGGAGCCGGAACCAGAGCTAGAGGCAGCGTCGGAGCTGGAAGACGAGCCAGAAGTAGAAGAGCTGGAAGAGTCTGTGGTCGTTGACCCAGCAGTGGTGGTGGAGTCAGAGGATGATGCGGTGGTGGTGGTGGTTGCTAGGGTAGTGTGGACAGTAGACGAACCGGTTGTGCTGGAAGCAGAGTCACCGCTAGAGGTGGAGGTAGCAGTGGAAGTGGAAGAAGAGTCCGACTGGCTCAAGTTGGGAGCAGTGGCGTCACTCAGCTTGATGCTACCGGAAGAGCCGGAGTGGTCGCTGTAGGTGTAGGACTTGGCGGGGTTTTTGTTGTTGATCTTAACAGACTTGACATACATGTTGAAAGGAGCCTGGGAGTAGTCGGTGGGGCCACCAGCCCACTCAATAGTACCTTCGCCATTGGAGGGGTCACCACCAGCCCAGATACCAATGCGAATGGTCATAGGGGTCTGGGGGTAACGAGAACCGCCCTTAGCATCGGCGTAGTTCAGGGTACGAACGACATTGCCGTCGATGGACCAGGTGGTGGTCTGCTCTTGCCAAGACACCTTGTAGGTGTGGTAAACATCCTGGGGAGAAGTGACGGCAGGGTAAGTAGCACGGTCATAGGACGAAGTGTCGCCCTTGCCGAAGTAGTTGGTCTCAATAGCGCCAGTATTGCCACCCAGAGCTTCCTATAAAGAACAGAATTAGACCATGGTCTCAAGACGGAACCAACCTAGCTCAAATACGGCATGCCACGAGGGCGGGGGGGGAAGCCTTACCCAGTCAATCTCATCCAAGGTATCAGACTCGAAAACAAGACTGCTCACAATACCAGTACCGGGCGCAGCCTTCATCACAATCTCAATGTCACCGTAGAAGATGTTGAACTTGGACTGGATGGTGGGGGCATCGCCCTTCTTCGCGAGAGTAAAGACAGCACCATCAGGGCCGGTGGTGACATGGCCTGCAGTGGTGGTCCACTGACTGGCATCAACGGACTTGGTGAAGTCGAAGTCCAAGGTGGACTCGGTGCTGCCAGGATCCGCGGGGCAGGTCTTGTCGAGAGGATTGCAATCGGAGTGAGTCTGAGCAGCAACCTGACCAACAGCCAGAGCCGCGGCGAGGAACTTGAGAGAGGAGTACATGGCTGCGGGTTTAACGAAAGTGCAGAGGATAGAGGAGCAGAAGCTGAAGCTCAGGGGAGGCGCAGACTATAAAAACCCAGCCCCAGAGCACCTGAGAGGGCCCATTGTTATCAGAGATGCTTTTGGCTGCTTTTCTGCCTGAGGAGGCTCCACTGTGTCCCAAATCGGTCAAAAAGCAACGGGAAGATGTTGCGATTGGTCAATCACAGGTGGATCCATGCACCACCCGGGCTCCACTGTGGATCCTTCCATTGGGGATTCTCCAGCCGAGCCCCCCTCTGATTGGCCGAGGGCAGTGGCAACAGCAGACACGCAAGCGCCACAGGGGAGGTGGAGCCGGGACTGGAGAGCTGCTGGGGAACTGAGACATCATTGTACCCTGGGGCCCTCAGGCCAGCCTATTAGTGGGACTCCGTGCTTCTCTCTACTCCGACCTCTTCCATTAGCGAACCAGGGGTCCTAGGGGGTTAGGACCACAGGGGGGATTCAGGGACAAATCCAGGTACATCTCAAACGTCAGATGTAACTGGGGCAGCCAGGACAGAAGGGATCGGCCGGGATGATCGGCCGATCCTGTTACAGAGTTACGGAGTAAACAGGGACGCAGGAATATCAATAATAAGACGCCGTAGAAAGTGTACGTTGCTGTGGTTGTTGTCTCCACTGCACCCTGGTTGGCCCGATCCAAAGACACGGCCAGTCTCTCCCAGCCAATCACAGACACCCCTCATCATCCTTGTGTGCCAGTATCTACACGCCCGTAGTATGAGGCATCACTTGCTCCAGCACGTCATGATAAATCCAATTCAGGGGGGAACGTCTGATCCGTCGCAAATAATACATGTCATCAGAATTATGTTCTCTCCGTACTCCGTATGATCGCTTAGTATTTCCTGTCAGCGCTTGAACCACCGGCCCGTGCCCATGGTCCTGCCTGCTTTGGGCTTAGCTGTGTGCCCCCTCGGCCCGTGTAGACGAATTCTATATTAGTTTCCATACGACCATAGTTATCAGGAGTAGCATTTATCTATGAGCTTTTTTGTGGTTTTTTTTTTT
>KZ119196.1:32721-51317 GCA_002153405.1 Mycosphaerella populi pn0402
AGTGCACATATTGCCAGTTGTAGATGGTTTTGTAAGATTCCTTTGAGGTGTTTGTAATGCTGCTGCGCAGGTGCATTGCCAGTTGTCGGATAAAGGAGAAGCCGGTGGTGTATGAAACATTTTGATCAATACCCCAGATCTCAGCCGCGGAATTCTTCATTAAGTTTACACCAGCAATGGTGTGAATTGTCGTGTTGCGGCTACCCTTCACAACACCCTCGTAGGTTGCCTTGAGGACACTCTCCTTAATACCAGCATCTCCGAGAATCATGAGGCGGCGGAGCAATAGGAACGCGGTGATTCTAGTAGCATCGGCAGTAGATACATCAGCCCAAATACCAACCACGGTCTTAATGAGGGTCTTCAAGACTTTGCGGAATTGAAGGAGATAAGGGAGCATGGGCTCCATAGCCGAGATGGTCAACTTGAGGGTCGAGGCATCAGAGAGATTCATGAGAAGTTGGTGCACAGAGGATGTGTATGATTTTATCAGTGGAGTGAGAGTCTTGAACTTCTTTGAGTCAAGAGAAACCTTGATTTTGCCACTTGCGGTCTCTTTAACCGGCAAATGATGTCCCAGGACCTTCGGCACGACGTTGAGGGCGGTCACCAAGACTTGATGATAGACATTCGGGTCTGAGATAGTGTATTTCTGCTCTGTGGCCTGGGGATCGTTGACTGCAGCGGCAGCACGGAATGCAAGGACCGTCTGGCGCATCGCACGGACCGAATTCTGCTCTTCCATCAGGCGCTGCCACTTCTGCACCATTGGAATAGTCAAAGTGTTGTCAACTTCTTCCTCCTCCTCCTCTTCCTCGACTTGTTTCTTGGCCTTCTTCTTTTTCTTCTTTGCTGGTTCCTCGTCTTGCTCATCCGCTGCCTCGCCGTCACTCAGATCATCTACCTCCGCAAGATCGCCCTGATTACCAAAGTCTAGTAGTTCTGCGTCATTTTCCTTCAGATATTTGTAGAACTCGGGATCCTTGTCCTTCAATGCCTCCAGTTGATCCTTGTGCTCATCAAATGCGTCGGCACTGTCGGCATCTTCATTGTCACTTTCAGCAAGGTTGTCATCGCTGGCTTCTTCGGCAGAAACGTCATCGTCGTCGTCCTGGGTTTGGTCTGCGGAACGCTTGCGCTTGCCGATCTTGGGGGTAACGTCCTTCTTGCTGCCTTTCTTCTTGCCATTGGCCTGGTCTGGGATATCGAAGCCTCCAGCAAAGAAATCATCAACATTCATCTCCGCAAAGGCATTCTCCTTCTTGGTTTTCTCGGGGTTTGGCTCGGTCGCCTCATCTTCTGCTTGACGGCGCGAGGCATTTTTTTCTTTGCGCTTATCGTTCAGATGGTGGCGCTGTTTCACTTTTGCATGTTCCTTGCGTCGCTCAAGTATATCCTTGAGATGCTTCTTCTCGAACTTCTTGGTCGATTTCTTGACCATGGCGACGACGTTGCTGCAATGAGTTTGTAGTTCACTTGCGTCTGCTTTGCGGGAAAAAAAAACCTCGAGAAAAAATTGGGCCGGGCACGGCAGAATCCACACCGCCCCGCAGCTCCGGATTACGATAAGGCCTTATCAGGAGGCCTCTCTTCCTCTCTTAAGACATCTACGCTCATTCATTGACTGCTTGGATGGCATGTCGGCATGTATTCCCAGCAGCGGCCCTTGTCTTATGCGCCAACTCCTTATAGCTTTACCCCGAATCCAGCTCACTCGGCCACTATCAACCTCGACGAAGTAGGTCTTGTCCCTGCTCGATCCAACGCGGGGTGCCTATACTGAACAAGTCCCAGGAGGTGAAATTAACATCCAGCTCCGGCGAACGCGATCTCTACGAATCTCTTGCTGAAATATATAGCATTGTCATCACGCTGGACGGCCTCGAAAAGGCATACATTAAGGACGTGGTCACGGAGGCGGAATATACTGAGACATGCACACGGTTGCTGAAGCAATACAAGTCCAGCTTGGGCGATGATACAGTGGCGCGGGAGTTTGTGGATCTAGAAACATTCAAGCGCACATGGGGTGTAAGTGCTATGCTCACTATGAAGATAGGCTGGTGCTCATCTATTTCAACAGCTAGAATGCCCCCGGGCAACCGAGCGGCTCCGAATCGGTCTCCCCGCTACCGTCGAGCAAGCCTCCCACGGAACACCTGCAGTGAACAATAACAGTGGAGGGGGGTCCTCCGGTGGAGTCACGGGTACCTTGATTCTTCTTGCGACGGAGAACTTCATTACATTCCTCGATGCATTGAAACTCAACATGGTGTCTAAAGACGCCTTACATCCTCTCCTATCGGAGGTAATTCAGTCTGTCAACAAAGTGACTGATGGCGACTTTGAGAATAGAGGAAAGATTATCCAATGGTTGATCACATTGAACCAAATGCGGGCTACAGAGGAACTGAGCGAAGATCAAGCGAGGGAGCTGTCGTTTGACATCGAGCAAGCTTATCATGGTTTCAAATCAACTTTGAACTAAATCCTGGATCGGGATCGGGATCGGGCGTTTTGGCTTGCATGGAGCGCTTTTTCTTTTCTTTTCTGAGATACCTTTTTTTTGGTTTTTCTTGTGTTATATTCTCCCGATGTTGGGTAAATACCTGAATTTCTCCATCTCATTAACTAATGTCTTATCTGATTGCAAAGGCTTTAACTAGACGGCGCATGTTTCAACCAACAATACCAGCGTATATATGATCGTTCTTCCCGTGCGTTGTCCCTTTCTGTTTAAACCTTGGGCTCCTCCGGAACATACGGGGTTTCATACGGAATTTCTGCTTGGGGCGTGATACGCGCCAAGTGACGACGCTCGCCTGTTACCCAGTCGACAATCGCACTGTGGGCTGTGATCCGGTTGTCCCAGACAACTACGGTCTTTGGGGCCCAGCGCACTCGAGCCTGGTAATCAATGCCTCGGCTGATATGGGTAAGCAAGAAATTGAGCAGAAAGTCGCTTTCTTCTGTTTTCAACCCTACAATGCTACGAGTGACTTTTTGGCGTTAGTTCGAAGAGTCCACATTATCAGCGCTTGGTGTACTTACAGCCATTGTTAACGAAAAGCGCCTTCTCACCAGTCACTGGGTGCGTTCGGACCAGGGGGTGGACGTTCTTGACTGGCTCACGGCGAACCACGCCTCCACGCTTGCGGCTGCCCTCTGCCTGTTCGAATCCAGAATGTACAGCCTCTAGGCCATGCAGGCGCTCCTTTATCGCGGGTGACAATCGGTTGTAAGCTTCCACCTGGTTCACAAAAGCAGTATCTCCGCCAACCTCAGGTGTATCGAGAGCGTATAAGAAGGTAGTACCTGGCGTCTGCTTCTCATAGGTGACATCCGAATGCCATGAAACACTGCTGTTCTTGTTTTCGAGGTGTTGATTTGACTCGTATGTATTGTGGTGGCCTTTATAATTTCTCAGTTTTATGTTGACCTCCAGAAGGAAACGTTACTCACGGTGAACAATATGAATCTCTGGGAAGCCTTCCGGCGATCCGGAAGTTGGATGAATATGGTGCCGACCAAAGTACTCGCCAAATTTTAAGGCTTCTTCGATTGGCAAATCAGCGAGGTCTTGATCTCTAAACGCCACCACTTTGCGTTGTGCAACGAGCAAAGCAAGTTGATCCTTTCCAGCATCGCTCAATTTGCTCAACTGGACCCCGGTAACTTCAGAGCCAGTTGTCGGTGTAAGCTTCTGGATTTTGGAGCCCTCGATGAGTAGATCCTTAAATGAAGGGTCTGCGTCTTTTCCATGATCATAGTGCTCGAAGGGCTGAAGCGGCTCGTACTTCTCGCCGTGATCCCATGTGGGAAGATAGTTCGGATACTACGTTATAAGTGTTAACCACCTACAAAATGAAGAACTTCCATATGCAGTTCATACACTAGCAGTTGTCTTTCCCCCTTCCTCGTCAATAATTCTGCGCACCTCCGGCTTGGGATCTGTTGCCGCAGCGGCCTTGACAGGCACGACGACATTAGCAGTGGGAGCTTCAGCAATAGATGGTGCCATAGTTCTTATCGTGGATCGGTTGATTTCCATTTTTATGGACTCTCCATAGTTTAAATATACAGTTCCCCCGCTTTAGGGCGCTCAACGTAATCCACTCACAAGCTAACGCCATAGTTGGTGGAGCTGTTTGATAGGATGACCTCAAGCCGATTTATCGGGAACTGCGGAGTTAAACATCGTGTCCGGGGTACCACATGTTAAGTTGCCCTTGACTACGGGGAATGTGAGGATTATACTGTAAACTGATTGACGTCTCAAACATTCTGAAACCTTGGAAGTCCCGCATCTCTGAAAAAAAAAGTATCATCGAGGTGTAGTGGTAAAGAATCATGATCAACATTGTTATACTATTATACAAGGGATCATTATCATTATAGGCTTTGAATAGCAAATGACTAATTAAATACTCCGTATCGCGACATTGGCCATTGCGACAGGCAACAGACGAATGGTGTACCTCTGAGCCATTTGTATGGCGTGATATGATGCGATTACTGTACTCATTGTCAACCTTGGAAGTTCAACCCCATCTTCATTTCTAATTGCAACACGATTTTTTCGCGCAGGGCATATCCAAAGGCCTAGGCTTTAGTCGGACCTTTTTCTCGGGGAACGACTCACTATCGTATATCGTCAGCCAAGCAAATATCTTAATTCTACGGTCGCTGAAGAAAAATAAACCTATTTCCAACGTTATGTTCACCAGACAGTGTCTACTCTTAAGTAGGGAGGTTCAAGAGTAGGATCTCCTCATATTAGGTTCAAATATATGTCCCCTTAGGCCTCCCGAGGTCCGTTTTGAGTCCATCTCAAAACCTGAAAAGAGTAGATTCAATCAAAACATCCACGGTGTTCATGGCTATATCAAATGTCTTCTTGGCAAACCAAAGCATCACCATTATCCCCATACCATTCAGAATCTTTCATCTCGGTTTCTCTGGGTTATATAATATAAAACGTGCATAAAGATTCTTATGTATGAATATCGGATCCGACCAATGATATAACTCTGTTAACATATCTGGCCTCGGCGGTATTGCTACTCACTTGTCCATAAACAAGTAAAAATACACAAGGGTGATTCTGCTCAAGAAATAAGCGGCTTATCTCAAGAAGATAAACACCTTTTATTTCATCCACTTTGCCGTCGTTTTGTACCACTAATTCTGGGAAGTTGTAGGAGCATGTCTCGAGAAAGTGCTTCGGCTGTAGTTACCCAACACAGCTTTCGATCGTCAGTCTCTCGATAAGCTGATCATACATCATTCGGATGCCGGCGATCTCCACAATTCTGGTCTCTAGTAGCAATATTCAAATGCCCGACGATTGCATGAATTGGTCTCTTTTTTTCCCAAAGCTGCACTACTAGTCACAACTTACACAAACAACCCATATAACTACATGACTCCTGATCTATCATGTTTCAAAATTGTCACCTAACTACATTGCTTTTCGTGAGCTTAACTGGAGCAAATCTAGCATACAAATCAAGGCCAGATCTCGCTCCGCCTACATTGAATATATCAGTTCCTTCAACCAATGAAACCGCAGATGGTCTAATCTTTTATACACCTGAATCGATTTATGAGGACAACACAGGACATGGACCTGCCCAAAGTGGTCCCTATATTTTTACAGGCAAGGGTGAATTGATCTGGTCAGGATTTGGCTTTGTTGGCCCAAGAAGTGAGAACTTCCAGGTACACTCCTACAGAGGAAAACAGGTTCTGAGCATATTCGAAGGCTCCCATAATTCACCAATGGGTCATGGTCATGGACATACTGTCATCTTCTCCGATCAGTATCGTTTGGTCGAGCAGATTCAAGGCGGGGGCCACAAGCTAGCTGACCAACATGAGTTCCTTTTCTACGATGACGATTCTGTCGTTTTCACTGTTTTTGATCCTGAGATTCGAGACCTAAGCCCATATGGCGCTACTTCAGAGAACCAGCAGTGGATTCTAGACAACAAAATCCAGAAAGTCAACATATCCTCCAATCAGTTGTTGTGGGAGTGGAGTGCTTTGGATCATGTTGATCCCATTGGCACAAACCTCACCCTCCAGAGTGGAAACGCTGGGCTGGGAACAAATTCATCTCAGGTCTGGCATTATTTTTATATGAATGCATTCGATGTGGATCGAAAGACAGATACATATCTGATTTCAGCTCGGAGCATGTGCACAATATTCAAAGTGGATGGAGCAACAGGCAACATTATCTGGCAATTGGGGGGCAGGAACTCTGATTTTGCCCTGGGCAAAGGTGTTGATTTCTGTTGGCAGCACGATACTCGGATGCACCAAAAATATCTCCACTACGAATCAAAGAACTCTAAGGAGATTATATCATTCTTTGATAATTCCGCCCATGAGAACCTTGCTGGTGGTCCAGACCTGAAAGCCCGAGGATATAGCGCTGGGAAAGTTGTTGAACTGGACACTGCTACAAAGACCGCCAAGCTGATTGCTAGTTTCCGAGCCCCTGGAGATTTGTCGGTTCGTTCACAGGGAAATCTCCAACTACTTCCCAACGGAAATGCATTCATTAATTGGGGCTACAATGGAGCGCTTTCAGAGCATAAGCCTGACGGAACTACCATTTTCTATTCTGGTTTGGATTCTGGGAGGCTTGGGCCTGGGACAGAGAATTATCGAGCGTTCAAATTTGATTGGCATGCTCTACCATATGAAGAGCCAGCGCTGGTGGCATTCAAAGAAACAAATGGCACTACTTTATACGTCAGCTGGAATGGAGATACAGAAACTCGAATGTGGAAATTCTTTGAGTATGCAGGAAATGGCAAGAGGCAACTACTCGGAATGTCTAGAAGGACTGGCTTTGAGACCAGCTTCCGAACAGACAAACGGGTTCAAAATATTGTTGCGGAGGCATTTGGTCCGCATGGGGAATTGCTCGTTTCTTCACCGGTGGTTAAGACTAGGAAGTACCGCGCTCGCCTCTTCTACTCATAACTCATAGCTATAGCATGTATGGGGACGATCTCGGGGGAATTAAATCAACTCAAAGGAGCTATGCGCCTACTGGCCGATTGGAATTTGGACTCGTCAGCGAGATCGAAAATTTTAGATCTTGACTAGCATCCATGGATACATAATGATACAAGAAATTCTTCAATGAGGATATTGTGTTGATGAGAAGTAGATTAACTGAGGTCCTAGAATCCGGCTCTCGAGTGGCCTAGATTCTTCTTGAGAAGAAAATTGAGCCAGGCTCGCCTCATTCCTGAGGAGCTGCAGGGTCGGCCGATCAGGGACGCAGCGGGACTTGACCGAGGCGTCGTCAGTTATCCATTGTTCGATTAAAGCCCTGGAGAGATCTAGAACTTATATAATTCGGTTCTCGTTCCATAGGTTGGCAAGTCGTCAGCAAGGAAAACCCACAGCCCTAGAGAATTTAAGGTACAACAGTCCGATTCATGGAACGGAGTACGGTGTATGGTGTACCAAGTCATCGGCTTCGAGATGCTAGACCACGTCCCCCATTGAGCCATGTATGGATGAAATCGAATACGGGGGTAGTCCACGGCAGATGAACCCACCCGAAGCCTTATGGTCCCACCCGGCTTTGAAAGTGGCTTCGAATCTAGCCTTCCGAGGTTGTGCCGTAGAATTACGCCGAGGGTGGTTTGATACGAATGAAAATATCGGCTTGGCAAGGTTTTGTCACTGTGTCACTCAGATCGTGGCGTGGCGGTGGCAGCGAGCATTGTCTCTCTTCAGGCAGCAAGAGAAGGACATCGCGTGGCCAGTTGAGGCGCAGACAGATGTTCGGCTCAGCCTCTAATTATCAGGAACTGCAGAAACACTAAAGACCTTCAGTCATTGACGATCATTGCCAGTTGAGGTTGACGATGGTTTCCCCTCTACAGCGCTAGCGCCGTAAATGGTTCTAGTGCGGGTAGTCTAAGGTTAAATCAAGGCAAGGCCACGCGGCTAGAGATGGTGTAACTACCAGGGAAGCGAGAGAGAGACACAGTTGAAAAAAATTAAATAAATAGTGCACGGAGTACGGAGTAGAAAATAGAAAATAGCGGACCCCGAGTTGCCCCTCGGCTCTTTAAGCCTTTTTTGAGCCTTCTGAACCAGAGCTTGGGGGTGGGCCGGGTAAAGATTAGAGCGCTGGCGCAGTAAGACAAGCGGCACTACAGTAGAAACCGTTCGAGTCTTTTGTTCCGGGGTTCTTAGTCCGCAATTCTAATTGCTCCTGTGCCCATAACTCCGTAATTCGCTATGGCTCAAGTTCGACCTTGTTTACAATTGTTTCAGGCGTGAAGAATGCTCGAAAAGCAGCTCAGCCACCAGCGTCATCCGGTCCAGCGCGGCCCCAATAATCCTATTTTGCCGTCTCGGTCAATCATAGGGAAGACCCACTTGATTGCCTGGAGTCGCTACATGTACAGAAAGTTTATAGAATTATACGGAGTACGGGCCCATGGGTTGCGCCAAGCAGCTACAGAGCATCTGGAGCGCAATAGAGACAGCCCTAACAAGCGGCAGATCATGGCCATAGATCCACCGCCGGTATTGTTACCAGACACGACGGGTATTGTCACAGAATAGTGGGGCCTGGTAACCAATCATGTCGTTCGGAGCCCATAAGCCCGCTTAGTCACCCCGTGGTAATAATAGCCTGGAGCCACGCAATCTCCTCTCTCCCTCTTGCCCCTGTTAATCCTCATCCTCGCTCGGTTCTGCGGATCCCTTCTAGACGCGCTTTCTTTTCCCTCGTTATCGATCCTCTTTATAACCTTCGCCCTCCTCGTTTTCCCCCTTATCGAAATCTTTCCTAGGGGGACCAACTCAACATGGCTACGCTCGCTTCCCCCATGCCCGCTACGGCCTACGATCAGGATCTGGACTCCTTCATCAACTTCGATCAGCTCGCCTACACATCCGCTGATGTCGCTCGCCCAAAGGTTGCTCTGGCTAGCCAGCCTTCGGTCGCAAACTCTGAATTTACCAGCGACCGCAGTGCCAGCTTCGCCTCCAGTGGTCAATCACCCATCGCTTTCCAGGCCCCCAGTCATCACTATGAAGAGCATCGTCAACAAACAGGCCTGCCCCCCGGTGCCCTGTCCATGACTTACAATCAAGTGAACCCCATGCCCTTCAACGGCAGTCAAGGATACCAGATGAATCCCGACATGTATGCTGCTCAGCAAATCAAACGAGACGACGCTCCGTTCGACTTCAACACCGCCCCCACCCGCAACCCATCCGAGATGGACATCGAGTCGGACAGCATGGCCTCCACCCCTTACTACTTCTCTGCGACACCGGGCAAGAGCCAATATGTCGATCCTAATGCCCTTGGGGGCCATGAGTATGCTCAGGCTGGTCCTTCCACTCAGGTTGGCCGTATGTATCCCGGTATGCATCAGCAGCAGGCTGCGATGGCAAAGGCCGCCCAACAGCAGAAACAAAATGAGATGCTTCGTCATCAGATGCAGCAACAACAGCCGCAACAGCGTCGCCCAGAGGAGGCTTCCGCTGCCACTCCAACCCGTGTTACTCGTAACCCTGACCCTGTTGTTGAGGAACGCATTTCTCAGTTGCTTCAGCAGATGCGTCAAAGAGCCGTTGCTGCCGGCGAGGCCTCTCCCGACCCCTCATCCGACCTGCCGCACATGGCTAAGTCCAGGAAAGACGAAGCCGACATGGACGAAGACGAGCGTCTTCTTGCGAGTGAGGAGGGCAAGAAGCTGAGCAGCAAGGAACGTCGTCAACTCCGTAACAAAGTCTCCGCTCGAGCATTCCGCTCTCGCCGTAAAGGTAATATCATACTATATGCCCCACCTAAACCAGGACATTTCACTGATGCTAACATTTTCCCAAAGAATACATTGGCCAGCTCGAAAGTGAGGTGGCTGCTCGGACCAATGAAGCTCACGATTTACGTATGGAAAATCGTGGTTTGTATGAAGAGAATGCCCGCCTGAATGACCTCGCTCGCATGCTTTTGGGATCTCCCCACTTCGCCAATTTCTTGAATGAGATGCCCGATAGTGTCCCTGCTCAGATTCAAGCTCCTCAGCAGCCACAGTCGCAGCCGCAGCCGCAGCCACAACCGCAGCAGCAGCAGCAGCCTCAATCACAACCGCAACAAGTCTCTGTGCCTAAGGAATCTGCCGCTCCTCGCGCTCCCGAATACCAAATGCAGCAAAACCCTCAGGTCAGCATGGTAATGGTCCCTACTCAGGGTATGGACGCTTCGATGATGAATGCTGGCTGGAACTCGGGAATTGATATGAACTTCGGCAACCCCTCCGTCTTCGCCGTCCTCGATGTTCCGGAGGGACCAGCTTTCGACATTGAAACATTATCTGGGAAGAACTCGTCGCCCCTTGGTACTTCTGAGTCATCCAAGGACGTCGCGCCGGTCATCGAGTGCCCAGAGAATGAGGATCTGACCCAGAAATGTGACATCGGTACTCTGAACCCAGACATCGATATCGACGAGTCAGATCCCGCTTTCGCTCTCTTCATTGACACCCCTGCGACACCCGAAATCTCTGGCGATGAGCTTGTGTTTGATGGTGTCCAGTCTCAAAAACCCGATACTCACTACGAGCTTGTGGTGGACTTAACGAATGCCCAGTCTCGTTTGAATATGCTTTGTTCCAGCATGGAAGCTGCATTCGAGCGGGTATCATCAGTAACCTCCCATCTCCAGTGATTCCCCATTAGCGTCCAGTCTTTTTACATCGCCATTTTCTTTGTATATCTCTTTTTTAAGCGTTTCTGGTTTCTTGGGATGGTCATCGGTGCCATCCCATTTCTGAGGGAGTCTACCGGCGCATAATTATTATTTTTTTCTTTTTTTTTATCCTTGGGTTAAAGCGTTTCGATGGAAATTTGGGTAGCGATCCGTTGGCGTCGGTGAAGAAGAATGTGCTCAAAATTGGTTTCCAATATTACTCTTGCCAAATATCGATTATTTCAATCCGAGAGAATATAGCAGCAACAGCAGTTGCTTTAGTGTCTGCACCCTTGGCCCGTTTCGTAGGTTGAATCCTGCTTCCTGACTATCGCACAGCTTGCCGTTTTCGGCGTTACCACTGCGAAAGGGAAGAACTAAAGAAAACCTTGGAAGTCCATGCGGGTGACGCTAAGAGAAGCAAGCCTGGCGATTGTGGAGGATTTAGCATACTTGCCCGTTTATGTTTAACCATTTAACAAGAATCACAGAATATGTTGCCAACCGGATGGCTTGATGGACGCGCAGGGATCGACCTCAACAATGGGGGTTACCTATTTGCAGAAACCAAAGTCAACATATATTCAAGCACATCCCCAGTCAGTAAAAATATAACCTTGGAAGCTTTCTATCTTCTAGCACAATATATTTTGTTCCCTCGGGCGTTGTCTATTGGCCAGACTTCAAAATGTATATAGCGTACAAGAAGATCAAGGAGCGCCACGAGAAGAAACAACAGAGCCGACAACAGCCACCGTCAGGCGATTCTCATACAAGCCAGGATGAAAGTCTCTCTACTCCAAATGAACAACTGCTGGTTATAGATAAATATTCAATGCTGATTGTTGATCTGCGGCGGGCAATAATCAATACTTTTGCTTTGACAAGTTGCAAAAAAGGCCCCAAGCGGCAAACTAAAATGTGGGCTCATCTCATGAAAAGGCAGACAGCTAAACACATTATTCCTTCTTCGTGGCTTCATCATCTTTCTTTTTCTTTTTTGCCTCTTCTCTCTCGTCTATTTCCCTTTTCTTGGTTTCCAATAGTTCTCCAACCCGCCGACGAACAAAGCTTCGAACAGAGTCTCGTTTCCGAATGACTTGTTCTTTGTCCTCGGTCTTGTTCGGCTCATCCAATTTCCCTGGTATTGTGGGTGTAAGGATGATTTGTGTCTGAACAGATTCTGGCGACACGACCGCCGACGGTTGCGAGACTGGCGCGCTGTGACCGCTGCCCATTCCCAGACGCCTAGACATTGTCCTGGATAGTGATTTGAAGATACTAGGTGAATCATCTGAATCGTTGCGTTCCAGCCGGGAGATTTCACTTCTGGCGGTAGAACCGTTTGTCGCCAAATTATCTTCCGGGATTGGGATGTAGATGACGACCCCTTGGCTGAACTGAATGTGCAATAGATCCAGTATGACAGCCTGGATCAGATTGGTATTTCGTATGTTTGTGATTGGGGCAATGAACGAGGGAAGAGCATAGATCTTCAACAGATAAGATGGCTCATTGGTATTTCCAAAGAACACACCACATTCTTGTTGCAGGGTGACCATGATGGACGACTCGGGGCGCTTGTAGATTTGGGCCAGGTGAAAGAGCAGGTCAGCCACGAGCTTTTGTTGTTCATCTTTTGGCTGTTATTGGTGTTAATCAGTTATGCTTTGGACATGCATAAAATTTCCCATACCTTGCAGTTGGTCTTTAACTCAGCAATAACGACGGAGTCTTGAGCAACACGATCCTGGGCTGTGTTGTGAGGCCCCCGGGCTGTGAATGCGTCTTCGTAATATTTCATCTTGTCCTTTCGCATTGCAGCCGTTTCGATGTCTTCTGCAACCCAAAATGGCTTCGTCTCTGGGGAATACCGAAGATTGACGGTGGGCATCATATTTTCCTCCCTCATGGGGTATGGGGATGGCACCGTCACGGGTTGCTCAGGTCTCGGTTGCGCATTGACTTCTTGAGGTCGTTTGGTTTGCAGGGGGATAGATGCCGACGACAAATTCTCCGACGAGAAGCCGGTAGATAATCGGGGGAGAGAGGGCTTCTTGTTCTTGGGGACCATTTTGAACTTGGGCAGCTTGACACTGGGCTTGGAGTCGGAAGCGTGGACGTGCCTGTGGACAGCGAGAACTCCATGTCCAGTCTTGGGTGTTCCAAAGTTGAAGAGGAAAGAGCAACCAGGTTTTGCCTTCCCCGACTTTCCTGTTACATTTACAGGACATCCATGGATACCTCCAGGGCTCCAGGGCTCTTTTTCTACCTAAGGTTTGCATATAATTTAAAGGTTACGAAGAACACTTCCATGGTTGCACGCATGGATATATACTATGTCGCCCCGAAGCAAGCCCCTTGAGACTCGCAGTTTATTTATCTCCCCAAAGTTGTCATATATGTCCTCGACCTAGAAGGTAGCGATATCCCATGAAAATAAAACCTAAAATAGGCCTGAAAATGAATGTTGAGCCTCGGCGAGAATAGTGCGGTGGTAGATCGACGTCTATGGAGCCAGGGGGATAACGTATGGGATCATATAGCAATAAATTGAGGTCTAAACATCCAACGGTCAGATGGCCGAGTGGGATCTCGTATGGCACTTTGGCCGAGTCTGGTCTAAGGCGATAGACTAGAAATCTATTCCGTTCGCGGGCCGCGGTTCAAATCCGCGAGGTGTCGATGATCCAACATTTTTTTTGAAAGATTTTTTTAAATCTTCTTCTCTTTTTCTACCCTCAAAACGACAACGCACTTCATTTATTTAATTGGTTATTTTTGCTGATAAACCCCCCTTTTCTACAATTTCACTTCCATATGAGGGAATGCGCCAGAGGCCATGAGTCACAACACCGCCACAGTTGACTCACCATTGCTGTATTTCGAGTCATGCCAAATATCCCTGAGTTCTCCACTATGGCTTGTAAGCCTCATCTGTATCATCAGTTGATGAACAGGGATATGTTTTGAGCGGCTATAAAGCAATTCTAGCCACCAAGCGAAATGAGTTCTATCACCCAACAAAGCATCGGATTCCGCCATCCATCTCAACATGGCTTCAAGCGACCCCGCCCCCAGCACCTCTCCTAAGGAGGGCCCAGAGCCCCAGGAATCGCCTGAACAGACCGAAACAGTGTACTTTTCGCAAGGAACCTGGCCCTCATCCGGATCACCCAGCGGTGAAAATAAACTCAGGCCCGCCGGAGGTATAGATATTCCCGCAATCTAAACAAAATAAAGCTCCTCAATTGACAGCCAATGCCAGATATAATCAACCGCATTCGATGGGATCCTGAATTTGATCCAAGTGACTATGTCATCGTGTTTCTAGACCGATTCGAGGGCGAACTACAAGTGGAATTTACCGCGTGGAAGAAAGAATCCACTCACGAAGAGTTCATTCCGCAGCATCGCGTGCTGTATATCAAGACCGCCAATGGCGAAGTGATCTGGGACCGTCGTAGGCGTATTGACAAAATCTTCAATAGCGGGAATTCGGCATTTAGCGAGTTGGCGTTTCTGGCTTGAGCTCGTCTTAGCATTTTCATTTGTGATAGCCATTAGCGACGATACCATTCTTATAAATGAGTTCTGCTATATAATTACTCCCCAAGGTCCTTTTTAATACTATGTATGGATGAGCTTAAGGTGCAGATGCATTATACAGGGGCGCTGATCAGAGTTCGTACAGGTCGGGTAGAATCTAAAGCGCGTTAATTAAATTTCTTGAAAAAGTCGCTATGCAAGTAAGTCGTTGTCTCTACGTCGTTTTCTGACCTCTATATATAACCACACAAATCCTTTTACCCGCTCACCAACTTGTCGGGAGTAAGAGCAGTAGAGGGTTCAGCAGCCTCAGTGGTGGGAGTAGGGTTCTCCTTGGTCGTATCTTTCTCATCTGTCTGTTCTTTCGGGTTGGTCGTCTTGCCCTTGGCAGTCAAGGCCCCGTTGACTAGTGCCTCCTCAGGCAAAGGCCGGATGTGTGGCTGGCAAATCCACCAAGGTCGGCCATATTCAGCAATAGTCGCCTTAGACCCGGTCAGAGAGACATCGGTGGATTTCTCAAACTTCTCCGGGTTGGCTTCATACTCTAGCAGCCCAGCTCGGATAGCTCGTTCCACAAGATTTAAAACGTGTTCGAACGCAGGCATATCGCCCCCCTTGCTTCGGGCGAGAGCATCTCTAACATCGGTATGACTAGCGACCATTGGGCGCAACACCTGGAAAAGATGTCCTTGCATGACGCCCAGGCTGGGTGAATTTGAGCGCCTGTGCTTGTCCTTCTTTTGCTTCTTCTGTGGCGGTCCTTCCTCCTCGGAATGGTCTCCCTCATGTGTTTCATCTGCAGGATCGGATGGAAGGAAGAGTGGTTTTCGTTCTGGGATGGGCTGTTCAAGAACATATTTGTAGATAATGTCGTAGTATCGTCGTAAAATCGCATCGATGCGGTAGCCGCCTTTACCATCACGACCCCGCCAGTACTCCCGGCCTCCACTGCCAACAGGCGGGGGCTTACTGAAGATCGTGGGATCGGAAAGATTACCCTCTGCGCTCATGACACCATCAGCGCCAGTCTCTTTTAAGCAGCGTTCCAGGTCATCGTAATTGAGAATATTGCCATTAGCAAAAATCACAGTCTCGGGTGGGAGATTGTCTCGCAGATAGCGAATATAGCTCCAATCCGCCAGCCCTGTCTCGTGACCCTTTTGTTCTCGCCGGCGCCCGTGTACAGTGATAATGTTGGCTCCGGCAGAAAGGATCATTTTCGCATACTCCAAAGTCTTCTCCTTGGATTCCTGTATTCGAAATTTCGCTGTGATTGGGACGGCGAGTTCGGTATGAAGTTTATTGATTAGCCTGTAAATAAGGTCCCAGTCTTCTTGAAGGAAAGCGCCATATTTTCCTTTCCGAGCGATGCCCTGCGGGCAGCCGAGGTTGAGGTCTACTGCGTCACAATAAGGCGCAACGTGGCGTGCAGCTTCTAGAAACTCATTCGGATCGTTTGCGCAGAATTGGACGAAAAGAGGTCGGTCGAACAGTGGGTTTCCATCTAGAAATAGCTCATCTTTGCGCTTCTGGTCGCGCTTCTGATCGTGCTTATCGTCTCCAGGAACCGAGCCACGGGTAGGCTGAAAGGAAAGACTGCGCGTCTTGGCCTGCTCACCGAAGAGACGAGCGTGATACATCGGAGAATACGCGAGTAGAGGTCTCTTGTCGTCTGGGGACATGAACGATCGGGTGAGCATGCGCCAGGCCTAACGAGGACAACAGATTAGCATCATCACTGTCAATGGAAAGAGACCACGAGACTCACAAATTCTGACCGATCTACCATAGGTGCAACAACATATTTGGGGCTCCCGATACTCTCATAGAATTGTCGGCCTTGGAGTTTCCTGTTCGGTGTTGCAGCCACAGAACTCTTCTCCGCGCCATTCGGCGCTGTGGAGGTGGTCGACATCCTGGCACTCGATCGGAAATAGTTGGAAAGTAAACTCCCCAAGCGGGGGACTGGGCTTTTCAAGAAACCTATTTTGACAAGATGCAGTTCCGCGGGGGAGAAGACGCTTCTTTTTTTTCCGCCGCAAGAAGATCTTATCACGGCCCGGATCTACAATTTTCCCTTTATCGGACGCGTCGCATCTACAACACGAGCCGCAGGATCAGCTTGATCAACAAGACTTTGGAAAAGCCCATGGCGCAGGGGACAAAATGAATGCTGGGTGAATACGATCCACGAATCTCATAATATCTACAAATTCGAGGTCAGTTTTGCGCCAATTTTCGCGCACCCAGCCATTAGAGAGCAGGGATGGATCTTTCAGTAGGCGGAGGAGGTGAGTGGTTTCCAGTGCTCAAAACCTATATTTGGCTGATAGTTTCTAGGTCCTCTGGCTCTCTCCATAGCAGATGATGGTCTTTATGCCGCCCTAGTCAATGGCAAGGAATTGGTCGTTTATTCAGACCCCGCTTCGGAACAGAAAGAAACTCAGGTAGCAAGGATTAAAGAAGCCGGGGTCAAAATCCTGAAGTTTTCCTCTTCGAAAGTTTCAAGCTCCACGCGACACTTGCTCAGCTTTAATGAATCGCGCATATCAATTTGGCAGCTGAATATGCTGCAATTGTTTGCGGAAATAGAGAATATCGAACCTGGGACTCTGAATGTCGACTTTGGCAGCGATGAATACGAGATTATTGTTTTTCATGCATGGAACACAAAATTGTCGATTCATTCATTAGATACTGGGAAAAGCTCAGTGATAAAGTCCCCAAAGTCGGCGCACCATCTTAGTTTCGGATATCGACCCAGAACAAAACAGTTTGCCATTCTATTGAAGCCCGATGCTTCCGATGTTCTGACAATACATGAGCCCAAGTCATACAACCTTATTAACCGGGCAATACTTCCAACGATAGATGCTCAAGGATTGAAATGGAGCCCCGATGGAAGGTGGATTGCCGTTTGGGACGCGGCGAGTAGTGGGACCAAGGTGGTCATCTTCACAGCAGATGGCCAACTTTTCAGAACTTATGCCGGGCAGCCTGAAGAAGATGATACCTACGATCTTGGCGTTAAACAGATTGAATGGAGTCCGTCAAATACTTCATCAGGTGACTCTGAGGTCCTCGCCATCGGAAAAGTGAATGGCAGTATTGACTTGCTGCGGACTAGAACGGTTTGTACTGTGGTGCATTGTTGGAGATCATATAACTAACAAAACTAGTTTTCTTCTTCGACCACGCTCTCACATATTTTCCCACACGACGCAAACGCACCTACTATTTGGCGCGAGAGATTCACGAGCGCAATGGGCGATGGCGATTATGCAGAAACTTCGAGCTCTTCTGCCTTAAATATGAGCCCCGAGTCATCAGGGCCACCACGAGGGGTATCTTCAATGGCATTCAGCCCATCCGGGACCTACTTGGCGAGTGTTGACACTATGCGGTCGAATGTGGTTTGGATCTGGGCAATGGACACTGCGCCACGACTGGCATCTATTTTGGTCCACGAGCAGCCTGTTCGTCAAATTATATGGCATAGTTCCGAACCTTTATTGCTTATCAATACGGTATCTGCCAATACCCTACCTGCCGTGCGATGCTGGTCACCCCAGAGCCGACCTGTGCTCGCTCGGGTTCCTACGCAGAAGAACGACAGTGGAAGGTATGAAGTGAAATGGTTATCTGGAGGAAGCAACCAAGAGTTATCATTTTGGTTCGGATCGACAGAGGAGTATGTCATCGGGTATCTCTGTCCTGACGGTGGAACGGTCCATTTCGAGGTGTTGAACTCGGTGACCAAGGAGGGCTACGGCAACCATGCAGGTAGTCTGAGCCGGTAGGAATTCATAAAAGAACAACAACAATCGGACATATGGGCTATAAGTCGCAAGACCTGTGCTCTGTACCCCTGTACGAGGCCATAGAGGCATAGATGCGGCCCCGCCAATCACAGCCCGCCGACTAACCGAGCCCGCAACTCCACCCCAACTGGGACACTCAGGGCTTAGGGCTCGTTGCTGAGTCAGGCCCCACGGCCATTTTCGCACTTGACCCCGTCTGCGCTCCGTCTCTCTTGAACCATCCACCCAACAATCAAAATGGCGCCCGCAGCATCGACCGGTGGCAAGAAGCAGAAGAAGAAGTCCAAGGGCAAGGGTACGCTATTCCCACCATCACCAGCACAACCAGCCGTCATTTCCATACTCCCGTGACAACGACTTTCCAACTTTGTCGGTTCCCGAAAGAGCGAAGACATCCGGAATCGTTGAAACGAGCCCTCCACCTTTGCACATTTTCGCGACTCGAAAACAATACCAGAACAGATTGAACTAACTGCCTCTTGTTT
>KZ119197.1:0-33129 GCA_002153405.1 Mycosphaerella populi pn0402
TCATGATATCTATTGTCATTCTCTAGGGCTCTGCAGGGCTGGACAAGGATGCTTCATGCGTGAGGCTGGAGAGTGGCAGTGAAATGTTTTGGGCGGTGCAGGAGGAACTTGGTGGATCCCTGCAAATGCACCACCACAGATCACGTTAAGTCCCTTAGACGACGAACCGTCTTGGTAGCCATGCATGTATCTTTTTTTTTTTCTTTTTTCTTTTTATAAATCTCGCATTAAAGACGTTCGGCCCTTTCATTGTCAACTTTCTGTCTCTGGTCTTCCCCCTCCCCCCCCCTTTTTTTTCCTCTTTGAGTGGAGACATTTTCCATTCGCGCTTTCCACGCTTTCCACGCTTTCCACGCTTTCCACGCTGACCCGTTGACCCGTTGACCCGTTAACCCGTTGACCCGTTACCCGTTGACCGCATCGTAGAGCAATGAGCGGTCTGATAGATCACTAATAGGAAGAAGATTTGGGTTATTCCAAGAGTCTACCTAGTACGTATATTGACTATTATACTTGGCATCTTGTAATTCCAAGGGGGCGATATGTACAATGCCCATCTTTACAACGCTCCAATCCTCGTAACTATTCCTACGGTCTTGCCTGCATTCGTGCAGACCCACGATACAAGCTAGGCACGATACTGAAATGCATCAAGCCGCTTCAGTATGCTTTATGGTGCATTTACGCTCTAGTAGCGGGGGTTCTCCAACCCCGCGTTATTTAGAAAAACCTGTTCCTGCGATGTGTTGGCGAACGAGGGCCGTATCGTCTACATTTTGAAAGTCAAGACAATGCTCTCGTAATCTTGTTTTCTCCGCCTTTGCTTCCTGCATTGGCATTCGCAATCTCATTGCCTCGGACAAAGGCCGGTCAAGAGTTCCAACGACGAACGCGACGCGTCGCATGCAGTCTACGGAACCCCTCATTGATCTGATCATCCATGCAGGTTTCGTCGCAGCACTCTTAGCGCCGGCGAGGGGTGCGACCGAGGGGCAGATCAAGCCATTGCCAATCATTTTGTGCGTCGCCTCATCCCACGTTGACAGCATGACACGCGGTCACGTCTCCCAAGCAGGGAATGCGCATCGACCAGCTGTCACCGTCAAAAATTGAAGTCCGAAACGCACGTGGGGACGAGTCACGTCTGAAAATGAGGCCTCTTTCGGAGGAAGACAGCGATCCCCATTGCTGGGTCTCTACGACCGATCCGTGCGCGTTGTCGAACGCACCATAGACGCGGTTATGGCGGGTTTTTCTTTGGTGTTTGGGGCGATGATTCGGCTTACAGAGTTCCCTCGTAGGGCAAGCTACGTCCGATAAGATAGCATCAGCACCGCCTTACCCTCCTGGGCTCCCGCATGACTACCGTCGCATATGCATGTAGACAACGCCACGTTATCGTGAGCTGATTTGGGGGATCTCCCTTGGTTGCCAATGGCAGGGATCGTCCTGATGCCAGACTTACCCCAGCTTACATGCGGAATACCGACGATGATAATCTCGCGTGCTTGACGGTCAAGCCTTTGTTGCTGCAGACCGCCTCCTCCCCCGTGCGCAGCCAATTCCTGCTCCCAAATTTACAAGTGGAGGCGAGTGAGGAACCCGAGCGAACGGTCGGCGGACAATCGTGATGATCGCGGGAAAAAGAGGGGGGTGGGTTATCGAGGCAGCCTATCCACCGAATCCACCATCTCAACCCAAAATCCCCTTAACGACTTGTGATTATCTACCCCTGAATCCAACTTCTGAGTCGCTGCCCTGGACGTTGAGCTCTCTCGTGACCGTTTTCCATCACAAAGCCCAGGTCCAATCATACAGTTTTCATGACCCTGGCATTCATTGCCCAGTTGGGCCTAGTCGGACAAATGTTTGAAGTACGATTCCTTCCAAGGTTCTTGGTTTCTTCCATTGGCGTAATTTGAAGAAACAACGCTGGCGTTTTCGAAAAACAGGGGATCCACTTTGACAGGGTTCTCCGTCCTGTTCTCCCCCGTATTGAATACTTGGCATGCAGTACAAAGTAATATTACCAGAGCCCCAGCTCAAAAAAGTAAATGGGGAGAAAAAGACTGGAAAAATTCGTCGTCAACGTAGCCTGGCGCCTATCTGGGTTAGTCGGATCATCAGGGCTTATGCTCGACACTTTTGCAGGATCCAGCACCAAAGCCGAGGACCTACAGTAGCACTGGAGAGATTTTCAAGGGATAAAGTGGCAAGGTCGAAATAGGTTGAACAGCAGCAATCCTTTCAATCCGACTAGAGGATTTTCTCACAGGCTAGGAACCCGCCAAGCCCCAGGAAACCTGAAGTACAAAGGTGACTGGGGTTGTGTGATGGGCCCATGTAGGTAATACCAATCTGGCATCCGCTCTTTACTGCGATCAACAGCCCTAGATAAACCCTCCCCGCTTTCTTGGGGCCCCTGCCCTATAGCGCGCAGCCAGCGAACCGTCGGTGTAAAAACAGAAGGAGGGCTCTTGACTCCTTACGGAGTACTTTCTTGTGATTCTTGTGGTGCGGGGGGTGGTTTTCAGATGAATATTCCCGGAGGCCACCGAGAAATATTCCTTCCTTGTTGTTGTACTTGTTTCTTTGGTATTTCTCTTGTCCTGCTAAACCCCCAAATTATACCAGCATATCCAACGCCGAACTTACATGTACCTACCCCCTTCTGGTGGATCCTGCCGATGATTCCCATACTGTGAAGAGGTGACGGGATCGGCGAATTTGCATGACATCATGAGGATGGGCAGAGCCCACTTTGAACACGCATCGCGAGTAATTACGGTACAGTATGGTCTGTAATTACGCGTATTGGCCTGTACCTTCCAAGGTTGAGCCCTGGCAGATCCAATCATCCTGAGAACCGTAACTAATAGGAGTCCAGGGGATTAAGGTCGACCACTCACCGTCCGTTATTGAAGCCTGTAGAGTACCGTAATCATGACGGATATCATTGAAGTCTGAAATAATTTGAAATTCTGATACGGTTCTCGGGTCCTCAGGAGCAGGTTTCTACATTCTGGGGTGGAATGAGACTGACTCCCAAGGGGATGGATCCGAGATACAGCCGGACACCGGCGCCGGCGGCCTTAGCTCTTTGTTTTCTTTTTCTTTTTGTACAGTTTCTATGTTTATTATTCTTTTCTTTGTTTCCTTGATTAACAAAAAACCTTTTTCCATAAAAGCCACTTCCCCCCACCAGAATGGTTCTGCTTTTACGCCGCACCGGGGGGAGGGGGAGGTGCTTGTCGGCTGGTTCTTGATAGCTGAAACGCCATGCACCTGCACCTCTTACGTGAAATATCCTGATCTCAGCCTTGTCAACACATTGGATCAAGACATTATTCGTCCCAAAGCAGACCCCGACTCTATGGAGAACAACTCATCTTCGGTCCTAACGTGACACATCGGGGCCTAACTCTAATCCGACTCTCAATCCAAACCTCCCAAGTATTATCGGTGTGCTGAGATGTGATTTGATATCCGGAGATTCGCGTCTCCGACGTCCAATTAGTCTATCCTACCGAGGCCTTTAGTACTGCAACCTTCGCAATACAAGAAACGTAAATCATGAAGAACCGGTGTACCTCCCCAACACGTCGCAAACGCTCCGGTCTCAGGATGCAGGTTTAGCACAGCCCCCCCTATATGGATCCTTCGATGCGTCTTCGATGCGGCATCCAGCGCGCAGTCTCCCCCACTTCTTCCCAGCCCTGCCACAAGACGGCCATTCAGCCATCCACGGTCTCTCCGTGGCCACCACCCCCCGCTCAATCAATGCAGTCGATTCTAAAATGGCGTCGCGTGGGCGGCACAGGCCGGTCCGAATCGCAACTCTAGTCTTTGATTCACTCCAAGAAATGCACTTCCCTTTGCGCACTTTCCCCGCTCTCGCGCATCCCACTGGCTGCTCGAGATAACCCAGGTCGATCTCGTCCCATTGCCCACTCACCTGGTGCAACACTGTAGGGACAGATGGGTGGTTCGCGCCGAGGGAGTGTAACCAGCAAGAGTCACTTTCTTGGGCGCCTCGTCTGGTTCTGTTTACAATGATGCCCTCTGCATTAAAGAAATGACCGCGCTATTGGTGCCTTGCTACCTGGATTCCTTGCTTTAGTTGATCAATTAGCTCCTGACGCCTTGCCCGGGTAATTCTCATGATCCTAGATAGCTTCTGCATTCCTGGTGCAAAGCTGATTTCGATTTCGACCCCGCTTACCCCCGGAGCTCTTCTTGACAAGGTACTTTTGGCGCCCACATGATCGTTTACGTTTAGTAAAGCTTTTAGCTCTCTAGTTTCCGTTTTGCACTAAAGTTTATCATATTTTTTTTTTTTTTTGGAACAGGTCATGCGACCTTTGACAGTATTTCTCTCTCGTGTTGATCAATTAATCATGCGCAGATCATCTGAAAGGTGATATCTTGAAGATGCATTTTCTCGAATGCCGAAGATCCGAGATTTTTGGGAGGGGTTTCTGGTCGGTTGGTAACACCCAAGAAACGAACTTGTTGAGGATTGTGGCGCACAGAGATGAGCTGAGGAAATTCGCGCATGCTAATGCGAGATCTTATTTGTATCAGACGAGATGATTTTGGTCCTCTCGGGCCTTTGATGCGGAGACTACTCCTCTACGGGCTGTACAAGATTACGAAGTAACTCCATGTACTGTAAACCAGCCGTCTTCCTCTTCGAGTAGATCGGCATTTACAGCCTTATTTCTCTCTTTTACTACCGGGGCATTCCTCTCAAACTCCTAAGGCACATAGAATGTTCTAGCCGGCGCTCGGAAACGAGACGTCCAAGCACCTGCTTCTTCCAACGTTTCAACTGCCGAACCGCGCGGCGGCCATTCACTAAACCTTATGGTCTAATCTATCTGAAGCCCCGGGTTTACAGAGTCGGGACAAGCCTCAACGAAGGTCGCTGTCGAGCATTCGATGAGAGGTGGAGAGGGGCAAATTACATACATCCGTCGAAACGGGTGCGCTCCGGCCCTTCAGAGTGCGAATCCGGGGCGAAAGCGAGCCTCGTCCTGATCCTTGTCCCTGAGAAATGGTTCCACCTTCGAAGGATCGGAAAGACCGGCCAGGCTTCTGGAAGGCTTCTCGAAGGATCCTCAGCACGTTCTCCTGCCGTCTTTGCCCTGTTTGCGTATTCTGCCTTGGGCGTCGCATTTGCCTTGAAACGACATCACGCAACGCGGCACGGCTCGGCCTGACCCTTGCTTGGCAAAGCCCCTTCTCCCTATTTTGCAACATGGATAGCGAGCCAGGCACTTGACACGAGTTCGAGTACGCGACCCAAAGCCAAGCGACGCACATCAAACTTATGTGGCCTGCCTGGCAGACACCGTTGCTCTCTAGTTTCTAGTTTCACGGCAGTTGGGCCCGGATCTCCAGCGCCATGCTATTATTAGACTAGCATGTGCCAGTTCTATGGCTTGCAGCTGGTCTGGTCGGCGTTCGCATATTGCGAAACAACTCTAAGCTTACGCGCTGGGGCAGACTGTTGATGGTCCTTTTTTTTCCGGATGTTCTGATCAGTGCAAATCTTCGCGTCAAGGATCCTTCCTCATATGCGACAAGTTTGATATACGCGGCTCGGTTCCCCTGAGTTCTCGTTAAATCAATTTGTTCCCCCGGGACCTCCTGGCCCTAGGTCCACTTTTCATATCGCAGTTTTGAGGTTTCGAGGTCCAATAAATGCGAAACCTAACCCACACAAATCACGGCCCTACTATGGCATGTTCCTAGCTTGGGTAGTAGAGTTCGGTTCCTATAGGATAGGTAAGGAAGTAGGGCGAGTCCCGTAATAAGACGTAGTTTGGAACCGATGGATCAACTAGTGATGGTATCGTGTGTGGGCGTAACGAAGATTCCACAACGTCGAAATTACATGACAGACGGATTATTATCTGTTAGATTGCGACAGTTGTGTGCTGTTTCTCAAGCTCTAATTCAAGCGACCCTCGCTACCGAGTATCGTGCTGGTTGGAAGGGGGGTTTGACTGGAACGGGCTCGGATGATGGGTTCAGCGCGGCCAAGATCCACGGTTGCGACAGCTTGACGTGGGGAGCTGGTAGATCTGCACTTCTTCTTGAAAGTGACATTGAAGCTTTGCTATACCTACATCACGCGGGTGATGGTTTGAATCTTGTCTTCAATTCTATGTCTATTTCGTAGAGATGCTAAAGCTGGGCCGGAGGCATTCCTAAGGCTCTGGGCGAAAGTTGCCCCTCTATTAAAACCGGTTCCAGCCTCAGAGTTTGCGAAGCATCCCGAACGCGACCGTCGCTCACCATGGATACATCAAAGCCTGTGGACAGCGCCTTTACGATCGCTTTGCCCAAAGTGGAGGTACGCATTGCGTTTCCATTCTCCTCTGACCAGAGCTGGGCTGATGGTTCCCCGCATGAGTAGCTACACGCCCATCTTAACGGCAGCATTAGTCGGCAGTGTTTGCACCAACTATGGCGGCGTAAGAAGGCGAAAGAACCGAGTTCTTCCATTGAAGACCCGCTCGTGTTGATGCCTCCTGGCAAAGTCGATTACACTCTCCAGACGTAGGACATGATAAACCCACTTATGTTCAATTGCCGGCAACTAAATTATCGGTAGATTTTTCCAAACATTCGGCAAAATCATATATCAGCTCTGTGATAACCTGGAAAGCCTCGCTTATGCCACGAAGTGCGTGCTAGACGACTTCCTCAACGATGGAGTCCGATACCTAGAACTTCGCACAATTCCACGCGAATTCCCTGGCACCGGCAGTACACAGGCAGATTACATATCTACAGTCCTTGACGTTCTTACTGAGTTCAGAGTGCGCAACCAAGAGATGTCTGTATATCTCATCGTCGCCCTGGACCGCGGTCACACAACCGCCGTGGAGGCAATGAAACTGGTCGATCTTGCAATCGCCAACCGTAGTCGCGGGGTTGTCGGCGTCGATCTCTGCGGGAACCCGACAAAGGGTGATGTAACAGTGTACAGGGATGCGTTTGCCCATGCAAAAGCCAAGAAGCTTGGCCTGACTCTGCATTTTGCCGAGACACCTGTCTCGGGTGCACCAAGCGAACTGGCTGAGCTACTGGATTTCTGGCCTGATCGACTGGGCCATGTTATTCATGTTCCGGATGATATCAAAGATGTAATTTCGAGACGGAAGTTGGGGCTCGAACTGTGCATGTCTTGTAATGTACATGCGAAGCTGATTGAAGGCGATTTCGTGGATCATCATTTTGGAATGTGGAGGCATTCAGACTGTCCCATCGCACTGTGTGTAGGTGTTTATTGGAACTGCTTGAAAGAATCTAGCTGACCTGTATCTCAGACAGATGATGTGGGCTTCTTCTGCAGTCCTGTCTCAAATGAGTATCTTCTTGCTGCCCAGCATTTTGGCATCGACCGACTTGGGTTGGTGAAGATTTGCCAAAAGTCGGTGGATGCGATCTTTGGTGGAGATGGTGAAAAAGAAAGGCTGCGAAGACTAATATCGGAATTTGCAGAGATAAACTCTCTAGCCCCAGTGGTCCGCGAATTTGTTTCTTAGACTCAAGCATTGATGTATGATTTCATGAAGCTTGGGATATACCTACCTGCGTACCAAGTTGTACACAGGAACATACATGCGATATGGGAAGGTACGTTCTTGCGTACGACTTGGTATGTATTCGATTACAATGCCTTCCCGTGAAAATTCTCGCATATGTTAGACTCGGAATACATTAATTGGTAGTCTTCGCTCTTTTATCTCGTTATTCAAAATTCAAGGGACTCGACTTCACTCTACTACATTGCCAGGATATGAATAGGTTTCCAACTTGATATGAAAGATTTTGTCTCCCTCCCTTTTTCCTTTTTCATTACTCTAGCTGGTTTATCAATTGATTGTTCTTCCAAATAATTCCAAGTTTCTGTAGTTACTTTCAATCCGGAGGATAGGATACTTCTGCACAGATAACATGAACCTTGGAAACATCGAAGGTAAGTAAACGCGGTTTCAGACACTAGAATTGTCTACCTAGGTAAGTGCAAATATATTAGGTAGCTCGGGGACCTCAGGAATAAGTGGACGAGAGCATTCCAAGGTTCCACACAAGCAATTGTATTCTTTGAGCATAAACTCAATTCCTACTTCCACCAGTAGAGTCTAATGCAGCCTATAAAATTTACATAACAGCAGGAGCTTTCAAAGGGGGGCGGTAGCAAGGCAGCAGGGTGTGAGGAGCTGCGGACTTCCAGGTTTGGTGTCCGACGTGGGGCTCAAGTGGCGAGCAGCGCTGATCTGAGATCGATTTGTTGCCCGCCATTTGCTTTCATCCATTTCTTGATCTTGGCAGAGCGTATCCTCGAAAATCTTGACTCACCAAACTCCATGAGAAGTATTTAGTCCAGCTGCCATTCCACCTTTGACCGACCATCCTCGTTTGTTTACACTACCGCCACCGGTAGTACGAACCGTGGAACAGGCTCTCATACCAAACCATCATGGCGGCCACAGGAGCTCTTCCTCAGACGCTGAAGTCTATCACAGCTACGAAGATTAACGAGCTGTCCAAGCAGCGTGTCCTTTTTGACAATCGCAAAAAGGCGATTTTGGCCGATGTCACTACCACTTCAGATCTTCGTGAACAGGCTCGAATCCTGCTAGATGGTCTCTCCTCCCTAAAAGGATACCCAAAAGATGCACTCGACAAAGACGACATGGACTTGGATGTACAAGCATCCGATGACAGCGACGGGGATGTCACCTCTCCTGGCATGGGTCAATTATTCCAAGCTGACCACACCAACATCCGCCGGTTTCTTCTGCAAGGTCGGTATGACCCATCGATTTCCGACTCCACGGTGCGCGAATGGATTTCAAAGCTGCACGATGATTTCCGGTTCCTGGAGCTGAAGCATGAGCACGCCTCTTTCTACAGCAAACTCGTCACCGAGTGGCTCTCTACCCTGAACGACTCGGCCTTGGCTTCAGAAGTCGCAGAACATGATGAAACAAGTTCAAACAAGTCTGGTCCTGAATTTGAAAAGGTCGGTCGAGCAGAGATGCATGAGCAGCGCGCAACTTGGGAAGGACTTGTCTTCAGCCCCGGTGACCACGTGAACAAGGATACTATTCGTTCTTATCTCGACAATCTCTTCACAAAGACAAAGCTGTCGCGCCAGGCTCTGAAAGAGCTTCGTGAGACAATACATGAGTTTGGGTCAGACCTCGCCACCGAAGGAGAGTGGCTGGATGTTGACCAGCTGGAATGGGTTGCGAATGCATTGATGAAAACGGACTTGCTCAGCGACGAGAAAACCGCCATTCTGAAGGAGTTTATGCGCAACAAAGAGGTTCTTCAAGAGGTAGCGGACGTGCTCAACATGCGATTGGCATCCTTGGAGAGTTGGGACTGGGGCGAAGATGCAATCCCCATCGAAATGCGACGCCAGCTGAATGGAAAGTACAGGGTGTTCATGGATGAGGATCTTCTTGATAGTCTCATGCTACAGTACCTGGGATCAAAATGGGCTGTCCAGCTACGAGATGTCTTCGTCACTTTCATGGAATCCTACGCATGGGCCCCTATTCAAGACAATGTCCCCGAAGAATATCATGAAAAGCGCAAGCATTTCACTGGAGCAACGCGAGATATCTTCGGTGGCATAAACGAAGAAAGGAAATATATTTACCAATCGGACTACTTTATGAGTCAACTGCCGAAAACCGTCGACGATGGATCCTACAACTACGATGATGACTCTCAATTGAAGAATGCATTGGAGACAAAACATTCCCTTCTTCATCTTCTTATCACAGAGTCCATCGTTCAGAAGGAATTACGAGG
This sequence comes from Mycosphaerella populi pn0402, assembly GCA_002153405.1. NCBI lineage: Eukaryota > Fungi > Ascomycota > Dothideomycetes > Mycosphaerellales > Mycosphaerellaceae > Mycosphaerella > Mycosphaerella populi. Next base: position 9,844 of record KZ119197.1, read on the forward strand.
CGAGCTCACTGCTATTCGATCTGACTACCAGTGGTTCGGCCCCAGCTTGCCTCACACAACCATTTTGGCTGTTATGGAGTATTTTGGCGTTCCTGATATGTGGCTAAAGTTCTTCAAGGTTTTTCTAGAGGCGCCCATGAAGTTCGTTCACGATGGGCCCTCTGCTTCCACGCAAGTTCGGACACGTGGAGTACCTATGAGCCACACACTCTCCGACTGCTTTGGGGAGTCTATTCTTTTCTGTATGGATTACGCAGTCAATCAAAATACCAACGGTGGTATCATGTACCGTCTTCATGATGATTTCTGGTTCTGGGGCACGGAGGAGATTTGCAACAAAGCTTGGCTCTGTATGACCGACTTTGCAAAGGCGATGGGCCTGCAATTCAACGAGGAGAAGACAGGAACTGTACGAATGGGAGCCGCAGCCCAGACAAAGAATACAGTCCTGCCCCAAGGAGAAATCCGCTGGGGCTTCTTGGTTCTTGACGCAAAGCAAGGAAGATTTATAATCGACCAAAGTCAAGTGGATCAGCACATTGAGGAGCTTGACCGGCAGCTCTCTTCTTGCAAGAGTGTTTTCGAATGGGTTCAGGCCTGGAACGCTTACTTCGGGCGCTTCTTCACCAATAACTTTGCACGCCCGGCAATGTGTTTTGGAAGGGACCATATTGATATGGCTATTAGCACTCTCAGCCGTATTGAGAAGACTCTATTTTCCAAAGCATCGAGCCAAACTGCCCAAGGTAACGTCACGAACTACCTGCGCGGAATCATTGCGGAGCGGTTCGACATTCGTGACCTTCCAGAGGGATTCTTCTATTATCCCGTGGAGCTTGGGGGTCTTGAACTGCTCAACCCATTCGTTCGTCTGCTAGCCATGCGCGAAAACATCAAACAAACTCCCCAAAAGCGCCTGCATCGGGCCACAGTGGATGACGAAACCACCTATCAGGCCACAAAGGAGAAGTTTGAGAAGTCGGAAAACACCTACTTATCATCCGGGAACCCCATCCAATCCATGACCTTGGAGGAGTTCACAAAATACCCCGAAACATACAGCGTATCCCTATGCAAAGCCTACAAAGACCTGAAGAATGTTCCTGAAGAAAAGAGCATCTCCCCCACAGGAAGCTTCACTAAGAACCAGAGTGGTTTGCAATCTCGGAAGTCGAAGAAGTCGGGCTCGATCACCTCCGACTGGAACCAAATGACACCCTACTGGCGCTGGGTTGCAGAGCTGTACCATGACGAAATGGTGCGTACCTATGGAAGTCTGGCGGCTGTGAACAGAGAGTTCATGCCATTGGGAGTAGTCAAAACATTGCGGGAGGGTCGATTCAGATGGCAAGGTTAAATTTTTCTTCCTTTATTCTCTTTTGCGTTTTTTTTTTTGATAAGATACCCTTCAAAATGCTGCCAACCTTCGATATTCTAAATAGGAATCGGAAGTTGGGTCCTTATTTTCTTTAATTAAAGAATAGAATATTGATATCAAATAACTTCTTCATTGAATACGAGCCGGAAAGTATGTTTTCAATTCATAATTCTCTCTTTTAGGGATAAAGGTTTAACCATGAGATCTACTGATTCTGTGTGAGCAGATGCTGAATCGAATCTTGTGCTAAATTTTCCCATTGCTAGGTCGCGCCTCCCTTCAACAACAGACACCTCTCGGTGACTAGCTCATTCTCCATTTCGCATCTTCCTTTCGATCAGAAATTTGAATAAATAAGTAGGCATATTATATATGTCGGAAATCACTGCTTATCAAAGTGTTCAAGCTCGACATTTGGACGTCACTTTCCTTCCGGCTGCCAATAATATGTAGGCTCTTCCACGCTGCTAAACAGGTCTATTCTTAAGGATTAAACTAGTTCTTGTTGGGCACAACAATCATTGATTTAGGATAATCCAGGTAACTCTTTCATTGTATCTATACTAATTCTTATACGAAATTGTGAATGGGAAGTCCTCAATTACATGTTTCAGGATTACCCGGACGAAAGAAACTCCACAGCCTTCCAACGTATTTCTTAAAGTAGCTTAGTTATCATATTCCGCTTCCTTTTTGCTCAGTTCAGTCGAAACGGAAGGCCGAAACCTGATGGGGGGGGATTTCAGTGTCGGGGTTGATGGATTAGTTTCGGCAAGTCGAAATAAGGCATAGTATACAAAGCTTACCCAAAGAAAAACTGCTGAGCGAAACATACATCTCAAGGTCAAATACGGTCCTTTTCTTTTTCGAAATTATCATCTGAACTCTCACTTGAATCCTCGCAAGAGATAAAAGTACGACTAGTTGGCCTATCTCAATCCTTTTCAACCGAAACCACCTGGGCTTTCGACTGCCCGGCTCTAACCAAATATAGTCTCACCATTCCTTTTTAGGCTGCGTGATACATCTCATATAACGCATTGGTGATGTCTGAGGCCAGGAAATATTATCCACAAGTCGGGGAATCACCAGACTGGGCCGATGTGATGGACACAGATATAGCTTCTGTTGACCCACGGGCATATAAAATTCATCAGGCATCAGCAGTCAATGCACAAAATCTTAAAATATTGGGAAGACGAGATCCACAGAAGTTTATACGAAATTGGCTTTACTCAAACCGGATCGCCATGAAGAGGGCCGCTCTTGAAGATCCCGTCACTGTTACCAAGCTAGACGCCCGCAAGACGCCGCCTAGGGATACCAAAGAGGAAGAGGAAAATAGCAGTGGTGAGAGTACCATCGTTCAGCAAACATCAAAATATTTCTTTTCTTCTTTAGAGGCTGTTCCTTCGCCCACCGTTGCTAGTGCGAAGAACGGAGTACCATGTTCTCTCTATGAAACCCACAGGCAAACACAGCAACAGAAAAGTATTTTCGCTGGAATAGTAGTGAGAGGACGGGTGATGTAAAGCTACTTGGCCCATGCTAGATCCTCTTAGCACAATATGGGTTGTTAGTCTTCTTTTAAGGTTGATTTTCTTCGATTACATTCCGTTTGTCTGATTGTTCCAGATGCTGAGGGATCGTTGACGAAGCTCAAAAGGCACGGGCAAAGCTTGTTAATAACTGGAGGTATACAAGGTTGAAGTTTGCTCTTATGTTGTATTATATTAATTCTCAGTCCTTTTTGTCCTCGAAGCAGAAAAAATGGCAGGTATTCCTCATGGGTAAATCTCTTCCGAACTGTGTGCATCGTATGGCTGTGAAGAGCTTGGACTAAATATTATGGGCACTGGACCAATCTGAAGAGCCTCCGCCAAGGATTATACCCAGAAGATCAATAGCGACTATGATGACTAAATGGTATCATCAAGTCCGAGCTTCAATGATGTTCATTTGTGTATAGGTTAGTGTTGCTCTAACTTAAAACTTTTGAACTTGATATGTTCTCAGAGCCTTGTATAGACATAGCTGCCATCACCGTATGCATACTAATTTACATGTATTTGCAAATGTACAGGAATTCTTTTGGGGAAAGAAAGTTCAAATATGTAAAAATGAAGAAGGATTTGTTTAGCCCTGAGCGCACTTGGTATTCCAAAAGGATTATGAGGTTTAAGTCTGAGGCTGCGAAGGGTGTCGCAGCGAGAAGTGCATGGAATCGACGAGAACTAGATACAGAATATAGAACGGTTCCAAGGTTGTCTTTCAAATTCTCTTCATGTGCTTGCAATGGTATGGAATTGTGCACTTATTAACACTACCGCTAGTAAGTGCTACTATGAACTACAATGTTATCTGGGATAGTGGCCACCCGACACAGTTGACCTGGTACCTAGGTAATACGTAAAAATTCAGGACCAAGTATGAGAGCTGCTTGTATAGCTTGCTGTTAGTTAGTTAGAAGTTTAGTTTCTAGTACTTAGTCTAAATATAATTCAGACTATATGTTTGCGCATCAAATGGATTGGGGTTTTATACAAAAGGCGGTCGGCTTGTCTTTGGCCCACATGGCCCACAGTAGTGCCAGCACGAACACTTGTAAGGAACGTCAACACCACATCTTCCTCTAACCCCAATCCCTACCTCCTTTGAACCAACAGAATGGATCCTTTCTCAGCAGAGGGCGGTATGTCCTACCACTGTGCTTTGATTGTGCCGCACGAGAAACTTACCCCATCCAGAGCTCCTCAACATCCACACGGCCTTCCACTCTGGCCAATACCAGGGAGTGATCGACTTCGAGACCGCCGCGCTGTCCCCCGAGAACCAGCTCCCTGCTCGCGTATTCAAGCTCCGTGCCCAGATTGCCCTTGGGCAGACATCTGAGGTGCTCGAGGCTGTCTCCAGCGAAGAAGACAACCCCGACCTGGCCGCCACCAAGTCCCTTGCCCAACTTGTTGCTGGGGACGCCGACGCCGCTGAGCAGCTGGCCCAAGACCTCGCAGAGAACTACCCGGAGAACGCAACTGTACAGGTCCTTGCTGGCACAGTGCTGCAAGCACAAGGGCGTAGTGAGGAGGCTCTGGCATTGCTGGCCAAACACCAGGGTAGCCTTGAGGCGTGAGTTTCATCCCGCCGATCGTCGCTTGCGATTTCGCAATTGATCACTGACTGCTGATACAACAATTTTGTAGTGTCGCCCTTAGCGTCCAGATCCATCTCCAACAGAACCGAACCGACCTCGCTCTGAAGGAGGTCCAGGCTGCTAAGCGCTGGGCCCAGGATTCGTTGCTGGTCAACTTGGCCGAGTCATGGGTCGGTCTGAGAGTTGTACGTGTACAGTTGCCAATTGTGTGCCGAGTTACATTCTAATAATTTGCAGGGTGGTGAAAAGTACCAGTCCGCTTTCTACGTCTACGAGGAACTTGCCTCCGCCCCTAGCACATCCGCCCCCTTGTCCATCGTCGGCCAGGCCGTCGCAGAACTGCACCTTGGTCGCCTCCCCGAAGCCGAAGCTGCCCTCTCCGCTGCCCTCGAGAAATACCCCACCGACTCTGAGTTGATCGCCAATAGCATTGTTTTGAACGTTCTTTCTGGCAAGCCCAGCGTTGATCTGGAATCGTATGTGCTGCCCCGAGACCTTTCACGTTCGCCTAAATATCGCATATTAACAAATTATGTAGACGGCTGCAACAGGCAAACTCTTCGCATGCGCTCCTTGCCGACATCCAGGAGAAGAGCGAATTTTTCGACATGGCGGCTGCCAAGTACGCACCAAAGGTCTCATCCTGAACAGGGCGGGGAGAAAAAGATTAATATTACTGTTTGTCGAAGCTTATTTTTGTTATTTTGAGCCGGGGTTGCTTGATATCCTATTTATGAGTTGATACGACCTGCCTAGAGCCGATATTGGAAAAATCAATGATACTTTACTAGAGCTAACCCAAAAAGAATTATCCTCACTTTGTACAGCCGTGCCTTTTCAAATTCCAAGCGCATATAACCCCGCTAGATGAAACTAGAGACGTGACGCGATCCATTGTCGGAGTTCCTTGCTCGTTTGCGTCTGGTTTCCAGCATCGATGTATAGATGAGCATCGTGAGACTCATCGGCGCCCACGATGTAAGTCGTGTTGGGGAAAACAGACTTTTTTTAAAAAAAAGAAAAAATATTAGTTACGACTAACCCATACCAGATTCAATAATCACGAGAAGTGGGAGGGATTTGAAAGATAAATGACCAACATACCTTGACCTTCTTTGCAAACTCCTCAATCGGTGAAAGCAAAATCTCATCTGAGCCAGCAAGGATCAGAATCCGCTCCGTCTTCGTCTGCGCATCTGCCCACCACTCCACTGGTGCTTTCAGCGGCTCGCTCCAACTATCCCCCTCCTTCCCGTTCAGATAAAAAGTAGACCATCGCTTCAGCAAAGCGATCGGTATAATGTCCTTGTATGCGTTCTCTTTCATAGACGGGTAGTCCAAGCCGAAGCCAACCCAAGGTGCGAATCCAAAAACGCCAGCTAGAGGGCTTGTCAGGTCGATAGGCTCAATATCTGGGTGCGGGTGTGTCAAGTGCAGGAGCGTTGCCATGGACAGGTTGCCGCCGGCTGAGTCGCCGCCCACGATCACGTTGGAGGGATCACGGCCGCCCTCTGAAAGGATGTAGCGCAATGCGCCTATCGCCTGGCGCAGTTGGGTAGGGTATGCGGCGAAGGGCGTGAGAGTGTAGCGGGGGAAGAAGACCGCAATGTCGTGCCCATCTCTATTAACGATTTCGAGGAGGTCGAGCCAGAACTCGAAGTGTGGGGGGATAGGAGCCATGCTGAAGCCGCCACCTATAGGAAGTTAGTTGCTATTGTGATAGATCTTGGTTGCATATAGTTTAGATCTTTGTGTAACGAGGCATGGGGTTCCGGGTTACGCACCGTGATAGTAGACGACCACGTTCTTGGCCTCCTTGTTGCCCAGCCAGTAGCCCTCTGTGTCGTTAGGAAGAGGTACCACGGCTGGATCAAGTCCCCGTTTCTTCATAACAGACTCATAGGTCTCGGGGAAAGATGTAAAGCTGTGCCTGAGAGGAAAGTTTATTAGTTGTGGTTGTTTACTTCGAGTGTAGGGAAGGGATATCACACTTCTGCTGGCGATGGGAGATTCGACTGGTGAATGACCGGATGGCCGCTGCCTTGATATGATGGCTGTAGTATCTGGGACTTGATTTCCCCCGGAATATGCCTGTCAGAGCAGCAAAAAGTGCACTCAAGGCTGTGCTGAGCTGAATGAGGGGAATGTCGGCCTTTTCAAAGAACCCCAGCTCGGGGACATCGACTCTCTTGGGAGGTGCCATAGTGGTTCAAGATACGAATGCGTCTTTCCAGGCCTCCGTTAGAGATTCAAAAGAAAAGTACGATGTGGAGTAATTCAGCGTCATAAAATGTTGGGGTTCAGCTTCCCCGCTTTACATGATGAAGCACCTCGGCTCCACTACCAGCACGACGTATGGAAGCCGCGGGTCGGCAGGCTTCGGAAGTCTAGTCTACAGAGAGCTGCTTACAGGTCAAGGTATATGCGGATGCGACTTGCAAGCATTGTATGTATTAGATAAAGTAGAGTTCGGATTCCAGTGATATCATTATTGTCTCTACATTCGATATCATTTCGCCGGGTCGATCCTCACAGGCAAGTTCCTAGCATACCCATTGTCTTTGTATTTTGTCACAGGTTGGCACGGCCAGTAGGCGCTATGGCATAATTGATTAGAACTGATAGTATTTTAATGGCCGTTGACCATGTCCTCCTTACCAGTCAGCTCGCAGAATGCTTTGTAAGTTGTGAAGACATCATCATCGCCCTCTCCACTGCCGCTGTTCTGGATCACGCACTCCGCATCAGCGCCAACGAAGAACACATAGCCTTCGCGGACGTCCTCAGTCTTGTGACCAACAGTGATGGTGCCCCGTCCACGAGTGCAGATCAGAATGCTGGGACCAACAATGTCGTCGAAGGAGGCCTTGGCTCCCGTGCGGTTCAGGTCGGTCTTGACCACGCTAAACTCCTCAATCGGAGGATCGTAAAGCAAGGATGACGAGCCACTTGTGTACGCAGTCGCATTCAACACTGTGAATGGGTAGTCCTTGGGCTGGAGCTTCTGCTCTTCAATGGGCGCGTACGAATAAGTAAGCATCTTGGTAAGGGTATCGACGTCCTTGAACTTGGGAGTAAAACCAGCTCGCACGACGTTATCTGATGAGGCCATACACTCGATAATATCGCCAGACACGTAGGCGTGAATATCATCGGCCTTCAGGAACATAGCCTCACCAGGGTCGAGAGTGATAAAATTCAGGAAGAAGAAAACAAACAAGCCAATGTCGCGAGGGAATTGACCATTGAGACGGGTGATGATCTCAGCTAGCTGGCTGGGGTCAGCAGGGTTTGTCTCAACCTCGCCAGAGACGGTTCCGAAGCTTGCAGGGGAATTCTCAGCGAGGGCAATAAGATCCTTTGAGGCAGCCTCAATGTTTTCTGAAGTTGATTCCATCAATGCGGTGAAGATTTTGCGAAGGGCATCCTTGTTTCGCTGTACCACGACCTCGTCCTCTGCGTCTTCATTTCCCTTGACAATCTGCTCAAATTCCCCGGCTGCCTGCTCTCCAACGAGGTTGCGAAGAGGCTCAATAGCTTGTAAGAAATGTGTAATTTCGGCCAAGGGCCGGAAACCGCAAAGACCTTCGAAGGGAGTAATAGCGATGGTCATTTCGGGCTTGTGGTTATCATCTAGGACCGCATAAGCGCATACCCGTAAGTTGAATAATTAATTAATAATATTTACCAGGGTAGTTTCGCGGGTCCCGGGCATGCAATTGCTCGGCGAGTTTCTTGTTGGGATGGGCTTGAATACTGAGGGCCTTGCGAATGGAGAGCACCTTGAACAGGAACGGAAGTCGGCCGCCGTAGCGTTCACTTAACTCCGTAGAAAGTAGGGCTTGGTTATCTTGGACCATATCGAGGAGAGTACGCTGGGTCTCGACATCTTTTGATGGTAGGGACGGATGGGTTCCCATCCATAGCTAGAGATGGTAACCTTGTTAGCTCGAAAGATCATCCAGAAGGCTCCAATGCGATCAAATTACCTCCGCATAAGGCTTGTCAGCCTCGATCGCGAAATCTGGGGCTGCAGTGGTTGCGGCATACCGAGCTGCTGCAGACTCTTGGCCAACCTTGCCTATGACGGGGTTCAGTGCGGGGCATTTAGTATGATGGTTGTAAATACTCACCCCAGTCGTAACTATTGACGCCTGGAGGCAACAGTCAGTAAAACATTCAAACAACGGAAGCATTTGAGCATACCGCACTGTAAACGAAGCAAAGGAATCTGCATTTTGGATGGGTTGCAAGGGAAAGAGAGGGGCGCCTCAGCGACTTTCTATTACGCAGAATCTCCACGTGCCAAGACTCTCGGTGAAGTGTCCCGACGGATCGCGGGGCTCTGCTTAATTAAATATGGATGCAGCACGGGGTTTTCGCCATGGTATGGGCCGAAATGGGCCATTCGAATTAGCTAAACTGTGCTGATTCAAGCGCATTGGAGCATGTCTTGCAGGCTCGAGTCCGTTACCGCAACCGGTGCTGTTTATGGAATGCGCACCTTCTTTGCCGGTACTAGGAAATAGACTAAGATACCAAGAATCTTACGGGTCAATATCATGTAGAAGGCCATGGATGCTCCTATTCAATTGCTAAGAACATTCAGAGGTGGTCACTTAAAGCATTCAAACCCTTGAATGTCAGCCGCGCGGTTAACCCGACCGCCTTTGGCTTATCGGGGCCCCGATCCTCGATCAGTTCTGGAGCTCCGATCCCACTGCACCTGCGTTTGAAGTCCAAACACAGCAGCATGTCTCGCAATCGCCCTCGACCCCGCGACAATGGTCTGGGTAACAATGAGGAGATGGAGCTATGGACTCGCATCTGCCAAGACATCCGCAAGTCCAAGGAGAAGTTTGAACAGCAGGCTTCGCTGTCAGTCCAGATCAAGACCTTGGTAGACAAGATCAGCCGCGACGGCAACAGTGAGTTCAGTCTCTTTGCGCGCGGTCTGTCAGCCTGGCGCCATTGGCACATCGCGTCGTGTGCCACCGCGACGCGCTACCCGCTTGCCGGCCACCCGGTATGCGCCATCTCACACAACGGAAGCTGATATGATATCATGTGTACAGGGCCTACTATGTCGGACCACGACCAGCTTGATTCATGGCTTCGCCAGAGCCAGAAACTGAGTGAAGATGAACGCTCGATTATGCAGGATGAACCGTGTGATGTGATCAAGAATTTGGAGCTCCTCACAGCACTCCGCAAGGCTTCTGAGGCCGAGGCCCCTCCAAACCGCTCGAACGCGCTTTCAAAATCTCGTAAAAAGCGGTCTGACGTGGAAAGTTCCACAATAGACTCTCCCGGCGCGTCCGGCGCGGATAAAGGCCGCTCCAAGGGTGCTGCTCCCCGTAGCACAAGTGTTTCTAGTACCCAGGCTCGTGATGGCCGGAATGATGGGATTATGGTAAAGATTGAGGAAGGCTCCGAAGGAACAAAAGGAACTGTTGCGGAGCGCAGCGGGCTACTTGTTGTGGGGGCACAAGTTGTTTTCAAACATAACAAAAACAAACAAGGGGTAGAAGGCGAAGGTATCCAATGTATTATCAAGAGCATCTCAGGGGATAGCCATAAGAAACGGTACGTTTGCCCTGCGTTTTGCGAGTGTGACTGCCAGCTGATCGACTACCACACAGGACGTACGATGTCCAAGACCCAGAGCCGAATGAAAACGGCGAGCAGGGAGCTGTGTACAAAACTACCGCAGCATCCTTGATTCCTATCCCCAATATGAGCGGCTCTTTACTCTCTTTCCCGACAGGGAAGCAAGTTCTGGCAAGATATCCTGACACCACGACATTCTATCGTGCCGAGGTTATGGGTGCGAAAAAGGATGCATACCGACTCAAATTTGAGGGCGAAGAAGACGACAAAGAAATGGAAGTTGACCGGCGCTATGTTCTGGATATTCCGAACAAATAGTGTGGACAGATGACAGAATTCTATGAATGATGATAATAATAATACATTTAGCAAGGCGCTATTCGGAGTTTGACAGAGCGGAAGCCTCTGATAGGAAATGAAATTGTCTTTCCACCGGTCAGACCAACCACTTGCTTTCACCAGATATATGCCTGCGTTTAGTCACGTTAAGACCTCATACTAATCGTCAGATCTGGCCCTTGAAATCTTGCAGAGCAACCCTTGTGAGGGGAATCATCACGCTCGGGATTACATTTGCTCCCAGAACACAATGCGGATTGTGATGATCGCTACTCTGTAATTTCAAATATTGAAGACTCTGGGGCTTTTTATATAGATGAATCTACCTTGACATATCGCAAAAATCATCATTTCGCAGACTTGGAACTCTTTAAGTAGGCGCAAAGCAACATGGGATGGCTGCCACAGACAATCGAAAGCGTGTATTTTTGTCAAAGGACGACTCATATAGTTGATGTCCTTGATGGTCTAAGTTTATTGTCTCCGGAGGCTGACTTCATCATGCAGTCGTCTTCTCCATTCCTGGTCATTCAGAATAGATCTCACGCGGGCTTCCAGCCACTCTGTGTTTCCCCAAAACCCCCAAGAGGCCTGGAATCGGCACCAATCAACTAGTGCAGTTTCCCAGTGGAACTTGAATGTGTCCCATTCATAAAACCCAGGCTCACTTTCGCGGAGCAGATATACATGGTATCGCTCAAGGAGCCGACGCTCAGGGCCGGACATCGTTAAATTATCAGGTAATGAATCGGGGTTATCTGTCAATAGTCCTAGCGGGACTGAACATGTAAAGAGTTTGGCCAGATCACAGACACCGAGTCCGAGTCCGATATATTGAAAGTCGAAAAACGCCACTTCATCCCCTTTGGTTGATGTGAAGAGATTTTCTGATTTAACATCTCCGTGAATATATGACTCTGTCGGTCTTGATTGCCCCAATGGTGTCAAAAATAACGCCACGTCGTCCGCTACAGAAGACTCAGAACTTGGCATGAGAGGACTATCAAATGCGCAGGACCATTCCGAGTTGTCGTCCTCACGAAGAGAGTTAAATTCCGTTCGTCGAGTCGCGAGATAAGTATAGCCTCCGTTAAGCCATACACCCTTACCGGCCTCTCTCTGGGGATCCTGTCTCCTGAAATACTCTTCAATAGGAGGTAGAATGTATGATTCAAGACCGTTTCGCAGCAAATCCAGATCCCATGAGCCACTGTGAAAAGCAGCCAGCCAGTCCAGCGCCCCGTGAACCTGTGTGCGGCTCAACACACTTCGCTTTTCGCCTGCGACTGGATACTTTGGGCGAAGATCAACCATTATAGTAGCCATTAGATCTTTGAGCTCTTCTTCGCCTTCTTTCCCACTCATGTTCCTCGTGGACGAAAGGCATTTGGCAACAGCTATATCATGACCCAAGCGAGGAACCACTTCGCTGTAAAAGTACTGTTCCACCTCGTAACTCAGCATTTTCCGCAGATGGCCTTCATTTTGCCCCGGTTTCTTGCTCTCGAAATTTTGTTTTGGAGGCGAGATAAGTTTTAGGATTAGAGGGTATACGGACCCCGCAACTCCAGGTTCAAGTCTACACAACTTGGATAGATGTTCCGCTGCCTCATTTGTCACGGCACGGGCCTTTATGGAGCATATCTTCCCATAGCCAGCCCAAAGTGTTTGCAAAGTGGTACATGACACGAGTTCAAGGGAATTCCATGATAGCATGAGACTGCCCACTCGAGCGGGGTCATTGGCGAGGGCCATGATGTGTGTGTGTGGTCAATGAGTCGTTCTGTGTTTCACGAATAAGATGATGTGATGTCGCAAGCTTTGCAGGGGTATATGAATAACTTGATGCCGTTGTTTCAGGGCGTGATTGAATTTTCCTTCCACGATTAGATCCATCATCCCACTAACATGTCCACTCACTTTCAAAATGTTATGTAAGCGATTTGGTTGAGCCCTGGAGTGGACCAGCTTTGAAGTGGCGCATGGTTGGTGAAAGTAAGTAGACTGGGCCTTATGGCTGTCAAATCTATGTCTATCAGTGAATTGAATGGGGTATAAGGAGTCTCCTATGTAGAGTAGATTCCTTCATACGAGAATCACAGCGGGTCAATCCACGCACTCTCCTTTCTATGCGCCGAGTTTTATCCAGAAAAAGCTAACTATCTGATGGGACTATCATCCCTAAAGGCGCTCATGTCAGCATGGGAGTGAATGTGATCTAGAATGATCCCGAAGTGACACCTGGACCTGAATAAATCGATGGATTTCGTTACTTTAAAAGCCCTTCATCAGTGCGGAGGAGAAGAAAATCTCCATCAGTTTGCGACAACAGAAAGTCGAATTAACCCTGATACTGAAATCTTGGTGCGCCGACGTTCCGACTCTGAACGGCTGAGGAACCATGGATGTGGATTGCTGGTTGTATAAGCGAAGATATGGGGACCTCAAGTAGGTATCAGGAGACAAATATAAAGGGTGATGAGGGGTAAGCTGCTTTTTCTAGACTTCAAATCTTTCTAACTCAATATGAACAACTCAATGACAACATCTACATATCGTTTCAGGGAAATATGGTATGGATTCTGTGGTCCATTCATGGTTTACAGTTCTTTTCCTAAGCACTGAGACTCCACACGACGAGCAGCAACCGTTCACATAAGCGATCGATGACATTAAGGCCCACGAAACTTGTATTTCTAACCCCGGATAGTGTGACAACCCCGAAATTTCTCACCTTAAGAAAGTCGAGGTTAAGAGTTCATTGGGTACCTTAATCCAACGCAGATTTGAACTCCACACTCCACTGTGTGGTACACTCCGTGTGGAGAGGAGTAGTAGCATTACAAATCCAAGCATACCAGGATGTCCTTTTATAAAGGTTCCTCTCGAGGAACATGTTTATCTTCGTTAGTTATCTATTCAAAGTATCGTGCTGAAACAATGCAGCCCATTGTGTCAGAAAATATTCTTATCAACGGTCACCGTATCACGTTCGGAGTCTATGGGGCAGGAGAGCCAGTCGTGTTAATACATGGAACGCCATCTTCGTCGCTTATTTGGCGCAACGTTCTTCCGAGACTCACTGAAGCTGGCTACAAGGTTCATGTATTTGACCAGTTAGGCTACGGAGTATCTGAGAGGCCATGGGACCCAAGCGTCGACACTTCCATGTCGGCTCAAGTCCCCATCCTTGAAGCGCTTTTGAAGCACTGGGGTCTGGACACATTCCACCTTATTGCTCACGATATTGGCGGTGGAATTGCTCAGAGATATGGGGTTTTCAATCCGCAACGACTTCGATCATTGACGCTTCTTGACGTGGTTAGCTTCGACAGCTATCCTTCCAAGCGGACAAAAGAGCAAATGTCGGCGGGACTTCAATCACTCTACGATAAGCCAACTGCAGAACACCGTGCGCATTTCAAAGACTGGTTGCTTTCCGCTGTGCAGAATAAAGAGAAGTTTGTGCAAAGTAGCTTGCCCACTTTTGTGGATTACATATCCGGACCCATTGGACAAGGCAGTCTATTCCAACACCAAGTGCGGCATTATGATCCAATCCATACAATGGAAGTTGCTGATCGCCTTGGTGAACTTGGGAAGATCCCCGTCAAGTTGATATGGGGTGCCGATGATGCCTGGCAGGTGGTAGACTGGGCGCAAAAGTTAAATAAAGCCATCCCGGGCTCTGAACTGGAACTCATTGAAGACTGCGGCCACTTTTCCCCTGAAGATCAACCTGAGAAGATCGCAGATATCTTGATTCCTTTTATTCGTCGCCACGCGAAGTGATGTACTGCGGCACTCGAATTGATACATTATGCAGAGACGAATAGGAGTATATCAACCTTAAGTATGCATGCAAGTATTCCAAGGTTCCAAGTATATTTCATCCACCCAGACTAGGATCTATAAAAATCGTATCAGCCGCCTGTGCAGGATCTGATAATCTCGGAGGCAAATAGAGTAATATCCGAGTAATTAGCGCGCACAAAGCGGCAATCTCGTTCAAGCGACCTTTATATGTCGTGGAAACTACCTCTTCCTCAAACTCTGGGGCAATCTCAAGCATCAGATTATGCAGAGGATGACCGTGGACTCGTGGAAGCTGCTAGAGTAAGCAAGTGGAGCGATGACTCAGCCCCCTCATGCCGGCCGTCAGCTCCGAGGTCGCCGGGTATCGTGATTGCGACGGCGATTGCACACCTGCGACTTTATAGTTCTTGCTGCATGTCTCTATAATACCCTACTGTTTCGTCCCTTATCCTATACAGGACGAAACCAGGCACTTTACTCTCTTTTTGCTCCTTCCCACCCCTTCCGATCAGCAGTTCCCACCAACCGCCGCAATGGCAAATCTACCTGCGCACGCCTCTCCCAAACTCGAGCCACAGTCTACGCCCCCTTCCTTTCAACAACCTGACCAATCCGACAATGCAAGTGTAGCAAGCGGTCCTGAAACTGGAGAACAAACTCCGGCTTTACCGGACACGTTGCTGTCACCAGCATTCACCCCGCCCGCCACACCTGGCGGCACTCTGAGCCTGGATCTAAGTCCAACGGAAATCCTACATCAAAACCAGACAGCCAATCTCCAACACCCAGGGGGACCAACAAAGGCCCCGAAACTTCTTCCGCAACTCCCTCACGTTGAATGTATCGTCCGGGCCCGCATTCCAACAACCAACGGCGCAGAGATGTTCCTGCACCTTTACCATAATGATTTAGATAATAAAGAACATCTGGCAATTGTGTTCGGAAACAATATTCGCAGTCAAAGTTTGGACCGTGTGCGGCCGGGCGAGACGGAGATGGATCGCATGATCCGGGGCGCATACGTTGGAAAATTACACCCGGGTCGCGTGAGCAGTTGGTTCGATGATGAGAAGCCCTCGAATTCCGCAGCCGAGAATAAGCTAGAGCCGCCTTTGGTGCGCATTCACTCGGAGTGTTACACAGGAGAAACGGCTTGGTCGGCCCGGTGCGACTGTGGCGAACAATTGGATGAGGCGGCTCGATTAATGTCTTTCCCTGTCGAGAATATATCATCAGATGCGCCAGCAGAGGCTCAATCTCTCAAGTCTCGTTCTGCTGGAGGTGTGATTGTCTATCTTCGGCAAGAGGGCCGAGGTATTGGGCTCGGAGAGAAACTGAAGGCTTACAACCTCCAAGATCTTGGATCCGACACTGTCGAGGCCAACCTCTTACTTCGCCATCCTGCAGACGCTAGGAGCTATGGACTGGCGACCGCGATGCTGGTAGATTTAGGTTGTGGCGCTGACAGAAATCCGGACGGAGTCCGGCTACTTACCAACAACCCAGACAAAGTGCGCGCAATTGAGGGACTGAATCGCGAAGTCAAAGTTAAGGAAAGGGTACCGATGATTCCGCTTGCATGGAGGACTGGTGGCGAGCGAGGTATTAAGAGCTCTGAGATCGAGGGTTATTTGCAAACAAAGGTCAGTGGTTGTAGTCAACTTTGAGCTTTCCCCTCGCGCTAACGCATGCACAGATCTCCAAGATGGGCCACATGATTCAATGATGCTTTTTGAATGCCATTGTTCCTTGTCCATTCTTTTGTATATTCGGCTCTCCGATGTGTACATTGTCTATTCAATGCACAGAGTACATTGAACTTTACCCATTCTTTCTTAGACGTGCATATCATCTGTCTTGGCGCACTCACTTTGTACATGACCACGGTTGTTCTTGGCCTTTTCGTTCCCATTATTTATGTTCCTCTTTATGTTCTGTTCACATGGATATCCGACCAGACATTTGTCTGCATGCATGATATAAGTAGCCTATACTTTGGGGCAAAAAAATGGAGTTTCAGGTTATCTTGATTTTTTGGCGGCATTTTGTGGAGTATGGCCGTTATGGCTGCAATCCCTCCGTAGATCGCGATGGTAGCGTGACGTGCGATTGGAAGTAATTTCGCCCACACCACCAGGCACCTTAGCATCACAAGTTGGGAGTCCTCATAATTGGGGTTCAACAAGGGCGCCAAAACCGCTCAAAACGTCGACCACTCAACCTTCGTATCCAAACTTTCGCACGCCCGTGTGAACTTTAGCCCCGTCTACACCCTCGACCCACCTCCTGCGCCTTATCCTGCGCATGCAAGTTCCCCCGAGCCATCCCCAGCCCTCTCCGTTCTCAGCTACTCCTTTGAATGGCTTTGGTCTGCTGCTAGCGTGTGAGGCCATGGCCAGCGGCACTCCTACCGGTATGACCGGTTATGCAGCATCTCCACCGACCGAGATGGGCGATCGACGCTCGTTCTCAAATCCTATCGCCAGGCCGGACGATTCCCCAGACGAGTCGCGCGCAAACTCTCTAGGACCCGACTCCGTGGATCTCCAGGATAGCAATGGAGCGACGACGGCTGGGCGGAAGCGTAAGCTGAATAGCACATCTGCACGGGGCGTCGCCAACCTCACTCCCGACCAATTGGCTAAGAAACGGGCCAATGACCGCCAGGCTCAACGCGCAATTCGCGAGCGCACAAAGGGACACATAGAAGCGCTCGAGCAGCAGGTGCGAGATTTATCATCTCAAAAGCCTTTCCTCGACCTTCAGGCTGCGCTGCAACATAATGAGCGAATTCGGGTGGAGAACAGGGAACTACGACAGGGACTACGCGCGGCGATGGATATAATCCAGCCACTGCTGGCTCGGCCAGAGATTTCTGGTAAGCTTCGTCTGTCCAAGAGCTACTCTGGAAGAATCTAACAAAGGAATATTTAGAATCACCGGCCTTTCTCAATCTACCGAAACCCGCCCCGCCGCCGACCAGCACACCTCCATTCCCCGGTGCCGAGAGTTCTACACCTGCCCTCCAGGCGACACATTCCTATGATAGACCATACGCAGACTCGCCAGCCAGCTTAGATACATCATCGCCGGCCCGATCTTCATCAGCTCCCGGTAGCCGCCGCAACAGCGGTAACGGAGGCCTCCATTCGTCCTCCATTCGATTGGCACTTAATCAGAACATCGCTCACGGCTTGGACTTTGGGGTTGAGGAAAAACTTGGGTTCAATTTTCTCCTGGATCCTTCGCAGAATGTACCGAAAGTCGACCGGCTCCGACGCAACAGCTTTGAGAATGGCCGTACCTCTCAAACAACTACTGCTCCTACATACCTCGACCCGGCGAACTGCTCTTCAGACCAGGCACATCCTCCACACGCAACCCCAGTTAAAAACACCCCACCCACATGCCCCCTCGATAGCATATTGCTGGATTTTCTTCACAACCGACAGCGCGAGGCAGCGCAGGGGATTCCCCGACAGAAGCTCGTGGGACCACCGTATCCAAGCGTCTCATCCTTGCTAAATCCCGAGAAGAGCACATACTCTCATCCCGTCTCAAAAGTCTTTACCGACATCTTGCGCACTTTCCCGGATATCTCATCGCTCCCAGACCAGGTTGGCATCCTGTATCTCATGTTTCTCCTCATGCGCTGGCAGATCTTTCCCACGCAGGAGAACTACGACCGGATGCCAGATTGGCTCAAACCCCGGCCTATACAACTCCTCACACCCCACCCTGCGTGGATTGACTATATCATTTTCCCCGACATGCGAGATCGCCTGGCTACATCGCACCAGGATTATCCATTTGAAAACTGGTTCATCCCTTTCACCCAAGGCTTTTCTGTCAACTGGCCTTACGAATCTACAGATTGCTTGCTAGCAGCTGGGGATTCGGATGAGTTTCTCATCAATCCTGTCTTCGAGCGCCATCTGCGCAACCTCGAGAATTGGTCATTGGGGCCGTTATTTGCAGAGTGCTACCCTGGTCTAGTGGATACCACAATTATCAAGCCACGGCCGAAGCTGCAGTCGAAAGGGAATAACTCGACACCCAATCATATTTTATAGGCGCTCTTATTTGCTAACTACCCTGCCATTCCATACTTATCGTCTGGGTATTTGTTATCTCTATAACTATTTTTGCTTAGTTTTATCTGCTGTCTTGCCGATTATAGCGGGGATTTGGGACTTGGGCTGGGTTATATACTGTCACATCATCATATATTACATAGTCACGTATCGTGGTTTTCTTATAGACTTGCTTCTGACGTGGAATATTGCTTCATATACCTACCTAGGTAGGTAGTAGGCCAGCCTTGGAAGAGCCCCATAAGATAAGGAAGTTCTAAGTTATTGCGTTGCAGGCCCATCGCAGATTCAAAGGCTGTATATGCCATGAGCGAACGTAGGACACTATTCCAGACGGCGCATGAGAGTTTGCAGCCCTGGAGAGTCAGACGTTACGCACTTTCGACGAAGTGATATTTGAGTTGTTTTCATAGACTTGAAGTTGGACTCCGAGGTTTGGGCTCGATACTGTGACTCAGAAATTTGGCATATTTTTAAGCATACAATTATCCCGAGGTCATCTTACCCAAATTTGACCAAGCCAATATATCAATACCTAGGTAATGATGATGAACAAGATCTGTCTTGCACATCTACGACAAAAGGACGGGTTGAGGTATGGAAAAGCGGGTCGTCCCCGGAACCGATGCTAAACCCCGTTAAAGACCGTACGCTTCCGATCACCATACTAACTAGTACACCCAAAGTCCACTCTCTGAAAACCTATAAATATAAGTCCCGGGTCGACTTGGAAGTCGTCGTTAAAATCCAATCCAGACTCGTTTTAATCTGCAGTGTGAGACCATGGCTCAAAACGTTCTTGTTACTGGTGCTGGTGGCTACATGTAAGTGGTATGTCCTTTCAATCCTTATGTCCAAGAGACTCACAAGTATACAGCGGCGGATCTATAGTGGCAGATTTGTTGAATATCAAAGAGGGATTGATCAAAACATGCAATTTCCATGCTGCTGTCCGTTCCAAGGATCAAGCTCAAAGCCTGTCAAAATTTGGAATTAACGTGGTGCACATGGATCTTGGCGACGAACAGAGCGTTGTAGACTACATTGTCTCGAACGACAGTACGTATGGCCAATTCCAGAGGATGAATATTTGCCTGGGACTCGGGATAAGCCTAACATGGGTGCTTCCATAGTCAGCATCATTATCCACACGGCAACTTGCATCGACAAAGAAGCGTTGCTGAATCTTATCACGGGTCTTAAGAATCGACGTCAAGCTAGCAACAAGGAGTCATACCTTGTGCATGTATGTCTTTTCATGGAACCCTAGGAGGATTTACTGACAAGAATTGTCCAGACAACTGGACTATCCGCGTTCGATGAAATCACTGGCTGGCCTTTTAAACTAGTCAAGGACAGTGATGCGATGTACGATATGGAGAAACAAACTGAGGATACCTACATCGTTCGGCATGTAAGTGAAATTACTTATAACCTATTCTTTATGACTCAAATCTCATTCATTAGGTGGACACGTATGTAATCGACCAATGCGAAGCAGCCGGGGTGAACGGGTTCCTCGTATTCCCACCCACGATCCATGGACGAGGAACAGGAGCATGGAATAAACTATCTCCTCAAATGCCAGCTATTATTCGAGGGAGTATCGAGTTCAAGAAAGTGCATAAATTTGCTGAAGAGCGAGTACGATTTGACAGATTTTGAAACGAAAGGGAGTAATTGCTAACAATCGTCAAAGAAAACCCTACTAGCGCACATATCCGATGTAACTGTTTATTATGCTTTGTTATTAGAGGCCATTCTCGAAGGAAAGGCTATTCCATCTGGGAAAAAGGGATATTATTTCATTGCATCTTATGAAGTATCGTGGTGGGATACTCTAGATAGGATTGCTCAGAAGCTACATGCCCGAGGTCTGGTATCGACGCCATCCACTGAAGTATGGCCTTCAGATGAGATGGTGGCCAAGGCAATGGATGTACCAGTGAAATTCGCATATAGCATTTGGAACCCTGGGTGAGTTCAACGAATCAAGATCAATCCCATCCCAACTCAAGACTTGCATCTGCTAAGTGATTCATGCAGCAATCTGAAGATTAAATGTGATAACAAAGACATTCTTGGCTGGGAGCCAGTTTGGACCAAGGATCAATACCTTGAGATGCTTGACAGCGAGATTGATGATTTTCTAGAACTAGGAATGCCGAAGAGTAGTCTCCTTAGCTCATTGAAGCCAGGCCCTGGCAAATAGGCCCAAGCAACTGATTGGACCTATATTATCTCAATAAAAGTGACTCCATTATACAAATCCCATAAGTCTCATTAATTCATATGGGTTAATTCTACATTCAACCCTGGCGGCTCTTCTCATTCCAGAATGAGAGGCCAGCCTTCTGTCGTAGCACGCCGTACATAGAGCTGCTGTCAAGACATTCACCACCGTAGTCCCTCGCGGCCTCCATATTCTCTCGGGCAATCTTGAGACCCGGAAGCTCCACACCTTGTGATTTTGCCATAGTCATTGCATGTTTGGCATCTTTGATTGCCAGGGATACGCCGAACCCAGGGCGCGCATCCAAAGGCGGCGCATAGGCACCCGTAGTCAACCTATCAATTAATCAGCAATGACTAGAGGATATATTAATATTTATCGGCTAACCTTTTAGAATATCCTCCAGCGACAGCTCCAAAAGCTTCACCAATCAGCTCTTCCATAGGGGCTGTACCGAGACCGGTCTTCTCAGCGAAGACCTGGGATTCACCGACAGCCTCCATCATGTTCACTGTAATGATGTTCCTTTTGACACGATTTAGCAGCACATTTCGCTGATAAAACGTCAACAAGAAGACTCACCCTGCAATTTTCAGTAACGATGACTTGGTTGCATCCTCGCCACACTCAATGACCTTGCGGCCCATGACATCTTGAATCAATGGCTTCACGACCTCTGTTGCACTCTTTGGGCCCCCGATCGCGAAAACGAGCTTTCCATCAACCGCGATGGGATTTCCTCCAAAAACAGGGGCCGAGACAAAGTTTCCACCAGGAGCCTTTAACTGGGCGACAGCAGAGCTTACTGTCTCAGGGTGTACAGTAGAGCAGTCTACAAAGATCTTATCCGCCAGTGAGTGACCAGAGTTGACAGCAGAAGACAGGAGGTTCTGCAAGACCGAGTCATTTGCAACCTAGACGCAGTGTCAGTATCGCGCACACATCCCTAGACAGCCTCCACGACTGGGCTGGGGAGTCAGGAAGTACGCACCATCGTGAAAATAACACCACAGCTAGACACAAGCTTTTCAAAGCTTGGCTCAGGGGTTCCTCCAAGTCTCTTCAGCGGGTCACCGCGCGACATGGTACGGTTCGAATAAAGCAGGCTGAGCGACTTCTTGGCAGCTAGGTGTCGCTGTAGGTTGCTCGCCATGGCGAGTCCCATTGACCCAAGGCCATACTGAGGAAATGTCAATCAATGGAGCACTAATGAATATATCAGGTTGATTTACCCAGCCGATTTGAGTCATTGCTCTCCTGGTCTTGAGGGGGCTGGTTGAGGATTGGGAAGTGAGGCTACTGTTGCCGACGTGATATCAAAACAGAAGTGGCCACAGGCTGCTCTACTGAGAATCCGTTGGCGCGATTTCGGAGAACAGGTATGACTCTATTGCTGACAATTGAATTGGAGCTTTGCTTGTTGGAATGTCGCTGAGATAAAAAGGCCCAGGTGGAGCTCGGGGTGCTTTCCCGAGGAAATCGGAGTCGGCCGATAAGGAGTTGGATGACCTTGAGTCAGTCAAGGATCAATGAACCTATTGAATCTGCAGCATTTAATAGCAAAGCGAATTTCAATGGCTACTCTTATTCTACAGATCTGAATCATGAGCAGGACCATCGCTGCACAATGAATGACTTGTGGGCATTAGGGGATCCACGGGATCAGGACAAGGTTGGCAGAGACTTGGTACACTCTATGGAATTTAACCACAAAAACAGTAGCACTTCTATGCAGGGCAGAACAGAGCTATTTCAAGCATATAACACCTTCTATGAATTCATCCGCTGCAAGTAATTTGAATTCCTGGCAATGGAAAAGCACCGTAGGATGGCAATCTATTCCTATCGCAGCCTCGGCCGTGTGGCCGAATGGTTAGTTGTGTTGGCAAGATCATCAGAGTCTCCAAGAACCTACAAGATACTCCTGTTTCGATCAAGGTATTCCCCTCTCCCTCTTGCCCTCATGAGGTTATACCCGTCTGATTTGAATATTGTGTACTGAATTGAGATGTGGCACCGAAGAGAACACAGGCTCTTCAGAGTCACCTCGCGCCAACTTGGGGCTCTGTTCGGCAGTGGATACCTAGATCTAAGCATATCATACATTATCCAGGCTTCGTGGATAATTTATCCATATGTTTGAGCATTTGTCGAAGTGATAGACGAGTCCATCCCCTAAGGCATGTTAATTACCACCCAAGTGAATGAATGCCTGACTATATCCGGCATGTCACGAAGTTATTCGTATATTCGAGACTAGACAGCTTCGACATCATTTCCAATTGTCAATTACAGTTATCTTCAATTTCAAATGACTTTCCAAGTACACGTCGTAACGAAGAAGTGGCTGATGAAGTTACAACGCTGTAAAGGCTTGGCTGGTGCCTGCCAATGCGGGGGGGAACTGCGGGTACGGTATGGTCACGTAAGTAACAGGGCGATGATGATGGCGGAGCAACTTGATGCACTTCAACTCACCATCTCCTCCCCCACCTTCACCTCCAATTCCCTCCATTGACCCCCATTCTTCCTATACCTCCCTGTTTCCTGTCGCTCTCTCCCCACGCATTCCTCCATTATGGCGGAGATGCCCATTGGTATTTGCAACCCTCCCCTAGCTATCTTCCTGCCCAGCTCCTCCAAGCTAACAAGGCCGCAGTCCTCG